>VNJO01004913.1:0-38390 GCA_008042535.1 Drosophila tani
CCCGGGCCGCACGCTATGGCATTACCGTCGAGGAGTTGCGCGTCTTTATTCAGGAGCAGCTGCGACGCTTCGCTAACCTGGGTTACTATTATTTAAGTAAGACCGTATGTATAATTATTATGTAAATGTAATGTAAATGTAAGTAAAATGTAAGTAAAAATATATCATGTAAGCTTATTAATACAATACAACAAAATAAAATAATTATAAACTATTTTACTGGAGTAGTATTATTTTTTGGGGAATTTTACTATTTTATATACAATATCCTATTTTTTTTGGGTAAACCACTATTTTTCTGGGACCGCTACTATTTTATAGTTAGTCAACTATTTTTTTGGGGTTAAACAACATTTTTTCTGGTTATGCGACCTTTTTATGGTCAATGTACAACTATTTTGGAGTTCTACTATTAAATAGTAAAACAACTATTTTTCTGTGTAACCTACTATTTGGGGTAAGTTAACTATTTTTTTTAGGTTGGCGCGGTTTTAACAATAAAATAGTTGATTTTACACAGACTTTTTTTTTGTGTGTATAGGTTCTTACAATCTTAATATAGTTCTTTTATTTTACAATAAAATTCTGGCGATTCAAGATCATTTTTCACAGTAATCCTTGCTAAAAAACCTATGTTGTTCAGTTGCAGTCTACTTTCATTTTTTATTGCCTATAAATGTTTGTTTACCTTTTAAAAATATTGTTTCGCCTAAACAATATAATTGTTATAAAATATAAAATTACACTAAACAGCCACCCATTCTCAATCCACATTTCTCAGAAGTATTTGTTGATAGGAAAAGAAATTATATAGTCCAAACTGACCATCTTTTTAAGACTGCTTTCCCATTTGCTTTGGCTCTCATGCAGCTCAATAAATATTGAATATTTATAGCATCGCGTGGAGGTAACGACTCCTAATTCCACATCTTTGGGATCTGATTAAATATTTTGCATGCTCAGAGATGGCGCTGGCAATAAGGCAGCTTATCAATTTCAATCAATTTGGAGCAGCCCAGAGATAATTTACTCCTTAGACGCACATTACGAATCCATCAGACTGAGATCCGCCAATCAAGTGGCTATCTCATAGGATCTTCATATACCTCGGAGCAGAAGCGGGGAGCTCGGGTGCCATAGCACTAATACGCAACTATTACCTGGGACTGGTTTGCTTTATGGCCAGAATCGGCCCGTGATGGGGGAATAAATTAAGGCAGCGTTTATGGAATGGCGCTGGGGGCGGTTATGATGCATTTTTAATTGACGTTCATTTGAAGAAACGCGGAGAGCGCTTCTATTCAATTATGCGCCGTTTCCAGTTACCAGTTGCAGTTGCCAGTTGTTGGCTGTCCGTCGTCCGCTGTCCGTTGTCGGTTGCAAGTCGTCAGTTTTCAGTTGGCAGTTGCAACTCCGTCTCGTCTCTGCAAGTCCGTCTCTGATTGTATAGGCCATAAAAGGCGCTCGCAACGGTTTTGGGCCAAATTGCCACTTTGTGTGCAAATTTGAATTGTGGAAATGCTGCGCATAAAAATGGAAAATCGCGCGCCTCGCAATTGTTGAGCCATCCCCAGGTGCACCCGGAAAAAATCTACGTTTTTGCTCTAAATGTTTTTATAAGCATGTAATTTTTAGGCTAATAAGAACAGAATTTAAGTAATTTCTATGCATTTTATTTTTAATTAATTATTTTGTATGCAAACTAAAAAATACTTACGTAAAAAAAAAATAAAGAGCAAAATTTGTTTCTAAATATTTAATGCAAAAGGATCTTTTAGGGATTCAATATTTTAACTTGTCTCTGGTGGGATATTTCAGAGTAAAGAGCCATATCTGAAAGTATAAATCTTTAATCTAATACTCTTAATGTTTCTTAAATAATTTTGTAAATATTTTGTATTTATATTTACCTTTCAGTGGATATTTAAATAAATGTGTACCTTTCGGAGAGGGGCATTTTCCCGGTGTGCACTGGCATTCGTATCTGGCGAATGCAATCTGCAAACATTTTAAGCGAGCGCTGCAGCTCGTCAAGCTAAAGGCAATGGCCACCACCACTTTGCCTCCAAACCCCACCCACACACGCCTCAATTACCACCGCCAACGTTGGTGGCACTCGGCTAACGAATTGCGAACTGCGACTTGCCAATTGCGAATAATGCACGCCCAATTGTTGCACATTGCTGAGGGAACATTGCACCTTTCAGGCTTTCAGGCTCTGAGGCTTTCTGCTTTCCAGCTTTTCCGCTTTTGACAGGCGGCGTCAGTCGTCACTCGTCAGCCAACTTATTCATTAATTCATCACATCGGAGGAGGCGCTTTGGAAGCCCCTCACGATTTATTCGTGGCAACGCAATCGTCGATAGTCTTAGTCTTAATTGGCTTCGTTTCGATTGTATAAAATAATCGTTAGGAAACGTGTTCTGCTTAATTGGAAAATTTGTATGTCTTGTCCGTAGCTCGAGCCTCTCTGCGTTTATTGATTTTCCAGCGTCAGGTCAGAAGAAAAGCAGGAAAATTCTCTGGTTCGCGGAGTCGTCCAATAAATCCAACTAACGGCGGAACGGCATTCAAATAAGACTCAATGGTTACTTAAGTCGAGATTTACCGAAAGGATATTTAATGCCGGTGGATTTTTTAAATATTGGGCATTTTTAGAGTAACGCATAATTTGAAAACGAAAAATTTAATTAAATTAAACTGGTTTTAGATTTCATAAGATTAATTATACCCCTGACAAAATTACAAAATGAATTGTATAGTTTGGAGAATAGTAAACCTCTGTCTTCAATTTAAATGCTTAAATTACAAACATATGTTTCTACATTTTTAATTCAAGTTTAACTTAAATTTTGACTGTTTTTCTCCATATTTCGATCCCCAATTCGAACTTGTTTAATTAAATCCCAGCTTAAATGAAACGTATTGCCCTGCCGCAATGGATGGGGGGCACTAAATATTCAACTTTGCACACCGCATACAACCCCCTTTTACCTTCGATGCAACACACAATCGATTCACCTGAATTTGACGACACTCGCACACAAATAGGCCTTAAGTTTAAATCCGCAAATATTTATAATTCCGTATTAAATTCATAATGCAGAATGTTTAATGCATAAATACATAATAAAATTTAACGACTTTTACCTTATCTTGTCACACAAAAACAATAATAAACTTTCATTTTAAAATGCGAGAAAAAGAGGCAGAAAAAAGCCTCGGCATTTTACGAGTATTTTATTTGTGCTGCAAACGTTGCACGTTGCACGTTGCACATTGCACGTTGCAGTTGCCGTTGCATTTTCCGCTGCAGAGGCAAGCTGGCAACGTGCAGCACACGTGTGGCAAGTGCAGGCGCCACATGCAATCGGGCGCCAAACAATTTGTCATTTTTTGCCATTCGAGGCGGAGTCGCAGTCGGAGGCGATGATCAATGCCTTGAATTATGATGAGGATTTATGCTTGACACTGTCGCAATGTGGCAGATAGTGCCGGACAGCCCTGGACGGCAGATGGATGAATGGATGGATGGATGGATGGTTTTATAGCCACCATTTCCCCCCCAGAGCCGACGGAGCGTCGTCGGTGACACGAACGGCAGCTTCACCCGGCCAGCGCCACCCTAAACCAGCCCCTTATGATTTATTAAGTGTTAATAAAGAACTTAAATCCGTTGGATTGCATTGCGCATTCTCTCTCTGTTGGTGCTCCTCTTTGGTCCTCTGTTTGTCTGGCCCTTCGGGTCACATTCCGCCCGCTTTGACCCCCGTTTAACCCCACACACTCGCCGGCCCTCAGGATTTCCTTATCAATGCGTTCCATATTCGCGGCGCGCCGATTTCATTTCGCGCTCTCGCCAATTTCGCAATAAAATTTCGCCAGCCTGCAAATTAAAATTGCAATGTAATTGGTTAATCCATGCGTACATTATGGCCATTGTAGCCGGGGCCATTCAAATTTGCAGAGGAAGTGCGCCCGGTAGTTTCATTCCATTTCGGTTGCGGGTCCAGTCCGAGCCGCTCCTTCTTTCCTCTGGGGTCCCTCTCATTGTTTCTGGCTCATTTTTTTGTGGATTACATTTTTCATTAAGTTTTTTCGTCGAGGAGCAGGAAGCGGAGGTCACACTATACGAGGGTGGTGTTATTTTAAATGTGCCAGAAAAGCGAGATGATTTTAAAAATATTTTTGAGGCAAATATACATGCCAAAAGGATATAAAAAGTATAAGGAATATTTATAGATTGATTTTCTTACGTTTGAATTAATAATTGGTAACTTACCTTGACTTTGTGATTTTTTTCTGATTTTTAAATTAGTTCCTTCATCCTAAGACCAGGCTAAATCCGTTTTTAAAAATTCAAATTTAAAACTAGGCATTAATAAGTTTTTAACTCATCGATCAATCAACTTAAATCCAAGAGATTTAACTACAGAATCCATAAAATACCTATAAACCTATCAACACCTTCTAGGCTTGGGATCTTTGGGCTTTTCGGTCTCATCAAAGCACCGAAAGTCGACAGCGAAATGTATTGACTTTGAAAATTCTGAACGATGGCTGTGATAAATCTCAAGAGCGGCAGGAACAGCTTCCTTCAATACAAAACCCATACACACGCAAAGAAAAAATGTTTAAAGAATTACATTTACAAACCAAAAGTTGGTTCAACAAAAAAAAAAATCAGAAAAATTGGAAAGTTTATAAGGATAATGCTTTGATTATTTATTTAGGTATATTATAGAAAATTATAATTAAAAAAAACCTGTTGCTTTCTAGATATTTTCTTCCAGTGCACCCATCCAACAGGTGCTCGGCACCATGGAACCGCCGAAAGAACGAGCCAAAATCTTTATAGACATTTTCGTAAACAAACGGCGAGTGCAGGCGCGGTGTACAAGTATTTTGTTGAACGTTTTCTGTGTAAATAAACCTCCGGGCCACACAACTTTGATCTCCGCTGGTCGGCTGAGTATCTGTATCTGTAGCTGTATCTGAATCTGTATCTGTATCTGGGCTTTCGGTCTTTTGATGTTTTGGGACTGGCGTCAGCGCCGGCGCTTCCAGCTGCCAAATTGCTGCTTTATTAGCTGCGTAAGTGGTGGCTCCCCCCGGAATCCCAAAATCCAAAAAAAAAAAGTGGGAGGTGTCTGCTCCCGGCCAGCGACTCAACTCGAGTGGCATCGCTCGATTTGAGGGATTGCGGCCAATAAAACAGCAGGTTCCGAGGGCAAACAAGCTGCTAAGGTGGCAATTAAAGCGCTTGTCTAATTGCTCCGAAGCGAATAAGGCCCATCCATCAGCGGCCCAAGAGCGAAGGAGGAGTCGGAGTCGTAGTCGGAGTCTGATTTGGTTTGCGCCGCCTCGGGGCTAATTGGCCACGTTTAGCATTGTCCATATCCACTGGGCGCAACTGGGCTTTCTGGGCTGGCTGCACCTTCTAGCTTTTCCTAGCAGGTGTGAGCTTTCCCCGGCCCTTTCGCAGAACGGAAGCCCTCGTAAATTGCCGCAACAAGCCACCGTTGACAGCGGGGGCGGCTGGCTATTTGGCCAATATGAAAATGAGATCGCTTTGTATGCAAATGCTTGGGAATCGAAAGGCAAAATGCGAAATGCGAATCGGGAATCGCACAATTCCTTATTCTCATTGGGAGTTTGCGCCAAACCAAGCTTGGTTGGATCCAACATATGTTCAGGGAACCCAAATGGATGTATATATATTAATTTTCTTTCCAGTTTTTGTTTTTGTGAATTCGATAGGCAAACTCTCAGAACTATTCCATCTTATTAAATGTTTGTTATTTTGTTCTTAGAAACAAAATAAGCTTAGGTTGACCTTAGTTGCAGTTCTTTAGAAATATTATGCAAAATAAATATTATAAGAAATAAATTGTAAAAAGGCTTCCTTAGAAATATTATCAGAATTTCATCACAAATCGTAAAAGATAAGGCGATTGACCTTCCACCTCTCCCCTCAAAAGCTTCAGTGGCTATTAAAGCGGCAAGCAGTCGACGGACCCTAGTAGTCTCGTCTCGAGTCTAACACCATGGCACCATACTGGACACTTGCCGTTCTTCTCGTGATCTCACTTTTCCTGGGACATGGCCAGGCTGCTTGTGGAATCAATCCTCATTATGTTTGTCGCGATCGGTCTTTGTGCCCAGACGCAAGGGGTTCTTTTTTTGATAGCAATTGCGGATTTGGAAAAGTTTGCTGTTATAGAGGATATAGGTAAGTGAAAAATATGTGGTTTTGTAATTTTATCAATAAATAACTTTTTTTTTTTGTGTACAGATTTTAAGAGCACGTGTACGCCATGTAAGAATTGAGATTAACATGGATTACTTCAAATAAATAAAATCAAACTTGCACAAAGCAGTCAAAAATTCACATAATTAAGAGCTTTAAAATAAAGAAAATTAATTACAATATAAGTGGTACTTTTTGAGAAATAAATAAAATGAATATCACTTAATGCAAAGCCTCAATTAATCAATCAAAGAAACTTAAGGATAGCGTGGCCAAGTCCCTATTATCGAAGCCACCCAAGGGATACGCAGTTGAGGAAAAACAATCATTGATGTCGAACCAAAAACAAAACTCACAGCGCCAACTTTCTGTCCCGCAAAAGAAGGAGGTCCTGCAGGGGCCAAGTCCCAGGACCTGCGCCACAGTGGAACGAAGGGGAGCCGAGCCCCATTGCATACCCCATAACGTGGCAAGTTTGAATATACTCGCACCCGTAAGATTCCCGAGTATATTAGGTAGCAAAATTTTTACGAGCTCATTATGGCTCATTTCGGCGATTGTTGTGATCCTTTTATGCGCCTTCGAATGGCTTCAAATGGTTATGAGGCTATTTCTCTGTCATCCCCGCGACACCCTCCATTCCTGCGCACTCGCATCCGCATCCGAATCCTCCCCTGGGTCCCGGCTCCTTCTGCGCTCTGTGTCCTGCGTCCTGTGTCCTACGTCCTGTGTCCTGAGTCCTCTGCCCTGAGTCTCGGTGTTCCAACGACTCCTCACGATATTTAGTTTGCAGTTGCGACTGCGATTTTTACTTTTGCTTTGCTTTTGCCACTGCTGCTGCTGGTCTCCTCGCTTTTTGCCTTCGCTTTTCCTTGGGCTTTTGGGTGCCGCATTTTTGGAAAATGTCTCCGATTCGAATGTGTACAGAGAGAGAAAATGATGATAACTAAAAATAATAAATTTGTTTTAATTTAAAACAAGTTCAAGGTGTTGTAGAGAAAAATAAACCTTGTTTAGCGAGTCCAGAAATCCCTTAAATATGCTTATTAATCCTCGAATTATTATTTTTTAATGAGAACACTTTTTATACAGACTCTTAAAAGTTTATAAATAATGAAATGTATAATTTATTGAGACTATATTTTTTCTTAGTGCTTATTTGTGTGTATCTGTGTGTGGACATCCGTGCGCTTTGTGCAAGTTTTTGTATCCTTCGCTTGTTGTTGATTTTTCAGACTTGGCACCGAAACGCGGGGTGGAAAATGGCGGGGAAAAATTGTGGCTGGGGCAGGGGTGTGTGGGCTGAAAAGCAGAAAAGTAAATTTCTTCTTATAATAAGTTTATTTTGCAAACACTTGTGGCAAGGAACTTTGTTTGTTCGTCGTCGGTTTCTGGCTTAATCTACGAGCCGTTTGTGCGAATGTGGAAACTTTGACAAATATTTGCGAAACTTTCGCGAATGGCTCGCAAGACCCCGATCTATTTGCATTATGCATATGAATTTATTAGCATCAATTGGCAGCCATATTTACATTGACATTAATATCCCATTGAAAGTATTGGTGAACGGATTGAACATTGCGATGCAAATGCGAATTTCAATGCGAGCGAATAGGATAAGGAAAACCGCAAGCCCACAAATTTTCCGGCTCTATGGTTGAATCACATTTTAGAGCCAAGGAGACCCCGCTGGACACACTGCAACTGTCACTTTGATTTGGGCTTGCTTTTTATTCAAATATAAAATATATTAAGTAAATTTAGTATGTTACTCAGATGTGATTATATGCAAAAGATTTTATTTATTTACAATTTATTAATAATATATTAATTGTTTCCTGTTCATTTATTAAGTAAAATAAAATTATCTTCTAATCCAATTAAATGTGTTTTCAAATAATTAGAATGTATAGCATTGGATACATAGCTGAACATAAAATGATTTTCAAATTATCAATAATAGTCTGTGACTCATAAGCAGAGACAAGAACATTAAGAAGTGCTCTTTCCTGCCAGCAAAAAACCAAGATAGCTGCAATCACAAATAATAAATAAAATAATACAAATTCAAAAAATATTAGTAGTACCTAAATGTTTAAATATAAATTTTCGCTCATTGTATTCTGTTTATATTACAATAAAAATTAAGTCACCCAAACTTAAGCCTTTTAAAATAATCTGTAATTTGAATAATGCTTTTAAAATATTATATAGTTATATTTTTTATAAATAAATATATAGAATCATAAGAAAAAGAGAAAAATGTCACCATGTATTATTATTTTAAAACTGTGAAATATTTCTGGATAAATAACTATTAGTTTTATTATATTTCTTATACTTTCAAAAATTCATCTTTTAAAATATAATAAAAATAGCGTAGGAGTAGAAAAAGAGAACCAAAAAAATCGTAACATTTTCGTGACTCTGCCAGCGGAAAATCATGAAAATCTGCCTGGCCGAAAATGCGTCCAATTCGCCTTCGAGCGAGATGTGCAGCGGACGACCTGCAACTGGCGACTGGCGGTTCGAACGGCGAGCGTGTTTTGCCACTCCGTTGAGTGAGTTGGCCTATAGGAAAAATTCAGCCCTCCTCCATGATGAATTTCCCGGAGTTGGTAGCAGGCAGCGAGGCAAGTGAGCGAATTTTCCGAACGCGCAAATGATGAACGACAACCCCGAGAAAAGCGAGCGGATGGCCAGCGAGGAGAGCACTCGAACATGTTCGAGCCCACTGAGCGAATGAACGGAATTCATCTGGTTCGACGATGGCTCTCAGTGTTTCGGTTGGAGGTCTCGGCAATTCCACTCAGGCTGAGTGCTTCGGGGGCTGGCTGAGTTGGCTGAGTTGCGAGCTGCGAACTGCTGCGGGTTTCTGAGTGTTTTCGGGGCGAGCAAAGTCAAAACACTGGCAACTGCGATTTGGTGGCACATTCGTTCGATGGCAACGGTTTGGATAACAGGCGCGCGCTTTGTTTTATTATCCACATTATCAGCGGCATTATTGTTATTATTGGCCCTCAGCTCTGCAACGCCAACAATCGCCCACGCGTCCGCCCGTGAATGCCGCGCGGAAAAGCCGCTTTCCACGACTTCAATCTGAATCTGCGAATCCCTCAAAAATCGCCCGCGCCCGTTCGGTCAGCCAATAAAACTAATAAAAATAAAGATAATAACAATAATAATAATAATAATAATAGTAATTGCAATAACCATAAACGTAGTAATAATCGTAACGCTTACGGGCCTTTGATAGTGCCACGGCGAAAACAAAAACAAACAAGTATTCAAATTAATATTCGATTTGAATTCGAATTTAATTAACAGCAAAGTGCAATTGGCTAAAAGTACGAAACCAAAACGCAACAAAGTATACGAAACACTTGTGAATCTGAAAACAAAAAACAAAAAACAATAGTGCAGTTAAAATAATATTTATTTATTGGATCTTCAAGTTCAATAAAGACTAGTGCTAAGTGGAAAGTGCAATAATTCTAATTAACTTTTACAAAATATTTACAAAGCAAAGTCGAGGTCCCTTAACTTTTGAAAAATATTTTAAAATAAAAAAAAGTGGTTGAAAAAAATTAAATTAAAATCGAAAAATATCCAATTGGGTCTTGAGTAAAATTAACAAGATTTATACGTAAAATATACAACAAAATTAAAAACTTATTCAAGATTGATTGAAACCAAATCTGAAATTAACTAAACAAACATTTTAATAATACAAAAAATATTTACAAAATATTTTTAAGATAAAGTTATTCAAAAACATTAAAACGAAAAATTTGGAAAAATCGCAATAAGTGAAAATCGTAAACAAACCATTCAAACCCTTTAAATATTTAATTAAATAATTAATTAAATATCAATCAAAAGAAAAAATCCGAAAATTCAAGAAAAGCGGGAAATATCTCCCGGAGAAACCCAAAAGATTTCGAAATTAAAACCGGGGCAAATGAGCGCCAAAAACAGCTGAGAAGAGTCTTTACCAAAGTCCCCGAAATAAGCGCAGTTCCAGGAGTGATAAACGGAAGGAGAAGAAGCAGCAGCTAATCCCCCCAGGATTCTTAGCCCGTCTCGGACGGAGCACCGCCAAAATTCTCACCGCCAGCAGCGCAATGAATTCGTACTTTGAGCAGGCCTCCGGCTTCTATGGGCATCCGCACCAGGCCACCGGTATGGCGATGGGCAGCGGAGGCCACCACGATCAGACGGCCAGTGCGGCGGCGGCCGCGTACCGGGGATTCCCCCTCAGCCTCGGAATGAGTCCGTATGCCAACCACCATCTGCAGCGCACCACCCAGGACTCGCCCTACGATGCCAGCATCACGGCCGCCTGCAACAAGATCTACGGCGACGGAGCCAACGCCTACAAACAGGACTGCCTGAACATCAAGGCCGATGCGGTCAATGGCTACAAGGATATCTGGAACACGGGCGGCTCCAATGGCGGCGGCGGGGGCGGCGGCACAGGTGGTGGCGGCGGCGGAAACGGCGGGGCAGGTGCTGCTGGCAATGGAGCCAACGGTGGCAACACACAGGCCAATGGCCAGAACAATCCTGCGGGCGGCATGCCCGTCCGACCCTCCGCCTGCACACCCGACTCCCGCGTGGGCGGCTACTTGGACACATCGGGCGGCAGTCCCGTTAGCCATCGGGGCGGCAGCGCCGGCGGCAATGTGAGCGTGAGCGGTGGCAACGGAGGCAACGCGGGCGGTGGCGTCCAGAGTGGCGTCGGCGTTGGTGTGGGCGTGGCAGGAGCGGGCACCGCCTGGAACGCCAACTGTACCATCTCGGGCGCCGCAGCCGCTCAGACGGCGGCCGCCAGCAGTTTACACCAGGCCAGCAATCACACATTCTACCCCTGGATGGCTATCGCAGGTGAGTGTCCTGAAGATCCGACCAAAAGTGAGTGTCCACTGCAGCACAAGTCCACTTAAAGTCCCCCTTATAAAGTCCCCAAAAACCTTTGATTGAATTTCATTTCAAGGGTTAAAAAGGGATGCCCAAACGAGGCACTCTTGTTTCTAAAGATCTTGAGTATTTTGTATTTTTTATATTTCAATAATATAATAATATTTTCTCCAACTAAATACTTTCCATATACATTAATCAAATTAAATAAATATATTTTCTCTTTAATGAATTCTTTAAAATAAATAAATAAAATGATGAATTCTTTAAAATAAATAAATAAAATTATTTCGCTGCAAAAAAATAATTTTTTAAATGTTATATCAATATAAGAAACATATTTTTAAAAACTAGTAATATTTGTCAATATTTTTGGAGATCTGTTCTTGTTAAAATATATTTATTTGTGGTTTGAAATATTATCCCCTAAAATAGAATTCAATCAAAGAGATTATTTCCCAAACCCAACCAAAGCTTTGTTGTTTTGCCAACTGTTATCTAAATGTAATCTAGTATCAAACATCAGGCTTAATAGATATCAGCTAAATCAACATTTGGCCTATGACTAATTACTGTCTTTTTGCGATGAACAGAAAAAGTCAACAAGTAATAGGAAAATAATCCAGACCTCAAATCGAGCAAGGGCGAGTGATTCATAGAGCATATTAAATATACCAAATTGTGCCATTTTAATTTTAGGCTCTTGCATCTAGTATTTTCATAAAAATAGATATTTAAAAGCGATTTCTTTTACAACAATATATATTTTTATAAATAATTTCAATAGAAAAACCAAAACATGTTTTCAAAGATTTATTAAGTGTTAACATGATTTTGTTAAAAGCAAAAACAATCTAAAAACAAGTATTTATACCAAAAGATCTAGATTTATTTGGCCCGAAAATTATATATGCACATAATCATGATTCAACATTAATTAGGAATAAAAACAAGTGAATATGAAATTTTCCTCCAAAGTTTCCTAAGGCTTTTGAATGAACTGCAAATTATTTTCCACTTATTCTATTTAAAGCCAATCTGCGGATAGTTTATTCGCTGGCTGGCAATTTAAGCGATTTAATCACTCTAAGCAAGATCAGAGCTCGGACCCATAAACAAGCCAGAAAACTGGCTTCCACCTGCCTGAGTCCGCGTCTGCCGACACCTACCTTGCAGCGCTCCTTCCGCAGGCTGCGGGCTGCCGGCTGCCGTCTCATAATTTCCAACACTTTGTTTACTAATTTTTGTCACCTTTGCCTTTAATGATGCTCGGCGGTAATTGTTGCAGCGCGCTCTGGCAGCCCAAGTGAGCTGCAATTTGTGCAACAAGGAGCGTGAGTTATGGCATGCGGCTGAAAGGGCTGCGAAATAGGAGAAATAGCAGAAAACGCAGCGAGGAACAGAAAGGGCAGCACAGCCACAGGAAGAGAATCCTTTCAGGACACACACTGCGCGCAGAAGTCGCGCTTATTACGGTTAACTACGCCATTATGTAATTACGTTCAGCACCTTGCCCCGCCGCCTCTTGCTCTGGCTTTTTTAGCCACCAACCGAGCGAGGCGAACGGCTTGAGACTTGGCTGCGAGTCCGAGATTGCCAAGAACAATGCCACCGAACAGGGGCCAGGAGTAGGTCAGCCGAAGGAGGTCTAGGTGCTCGAAGATCGAACATAAATTGCACTCAGTTGGGCACTGTAAGAAATTATTTTCTGACTTTCAACAAGTATATTAAGAAGAGAACTCATTAATATATTAAAATAGTTCAAATAAAGCATATATTTGGATAGTTTACATTATATATTGCTTTTAAAATATTATTTTTTGTTATATTTTACACAGTAAAATTTGTTTTTAGTGTATGGTAAAAACACGATAAGAATACCCTTTTAAAATCAATCAAATTTCACTTATAGCCAACGCCAAGAGCTGGCTAAAAAACAATTAAAGTTGAACTAAATTCGAGGGCCCTACAACCTGCGACAGGTTTTCCCCTCGGCTCTTGATCGCTTCTGCGAGATGATCGGCAGAATGAAATGTATGCGCTGCGCCAGCCCCAGTCTCAAGTGTTGCTGATGAATTGGCCAAGACGAAAGATATGACCAAAAAACCTTCACATACAGGGTGTACTTTTTAAACACTCCCTCGAATCTCTCTCAATCTCTCAGAGTTATGACACCTCAAGGGGAATATCACCCTCCAATGAGTCTTAGAAATTCTAACAAATTCTTACCTGAAGATGGTAGAACCCGATCTTACCTGAACTTACCTTTTTAAGTGGTTTCTTATAAGAAAACGAGCCAGGCTGCCACTTACGATATTCAACCCAAAGTGAGTTGAGTTTCATAGAGAGTCCGTGAACTTCAATCGGGAATTATCTGGGAATATAATCTACAAGTCATTAGGGTTATAAAGTTTTTTCCTTATCTCCATCTTCTTGCTATTTGTCAACTGATATCGCCGATTTGATTTACTCGCCGCCCAAAATGCGAATATAATTTAATTTTAAGCGATTTGCTCTGAGCGAACTGATTAAATCGGTTGGAAGGCATCGGAAAATCAAGTCATAAATAAATCGGCGCACACTTCCAGCGATCATCGATCATTTGCCGCTGATCCGCGGCCCGAAATGCAAACCGAATTCAATTTTTATCGTATCTAAACATGGCTTCACATTTGAAAAACCCACATCAGAGAGGGTTTTGTGGTGTTGGCGTTGCTATAAGTTGTATGAATGCTGTTCTTGGGGTCCGTTGGCTGTGTGTGTGCTGTGCGGAGAGCATTAAATCATTGTCCTGAAGGCTTTTAAGTCATTATCGATAAATTTCAACATAAATTCGTAAATTTGCTTTATTTGCCTGGGCCGGTGTGTGAGGTTCACGTCGGCGAAGTGCTTTATGGCCGCGTTCTGCGGCTGTCCGAAGTCTTGTCTGCCGCCTAATTTTGACCAGAGCACAGCGGAAAAATATCTACAAAATTTAATTCGATTGTAAAAGAGTCATGAATGCCAAATTAACATTTATAGATATTTAAATAATACATTTTGTAAGCAAAATAAATTTTTGTTACGAGAAACACATAAGAGAAACATACAAGAGTCTAAAATGCTCAATAAAGATGTATAAATTGTAAAATAATATATTTCTAAAGAAAAACATATATTTGTTACGGGAATCATATAATACACTAATTTGAAAATGAATTGAACTATATTTTGCGTTAGTGAAGATCATAAAATAAATACAAGATGTTCATAAAAGATATTTATTTCCATCAAAACCTTAGAAATATTTACCTTCAAGCATACATTTAATTTCATAAATATAATGTCAGGCAATGTATTTCTCCCTGTGTAGATATAGCTATACCGTGAAAGATAGGTTTCGTGCGGCTTGTTCCTTTTTTTTGTCCCACAATGACCTTGAGAATTGCCGGCCAAACCGGCAATTGACACGTATCGAGCAATCATAATTCATATTTGCCGCAGTTCTTAAAAGAAGGACTCTCACGCTGTGACGTAATTATCGGGATGCCTTGTATCCTGCCAAGCTACCTGCAATTGTGACCAGCACGTACACAAAATCCTGCCAAGGTTAATGGTTTTATAGCCTCTTTAGATGATTCCAATATTCGGTTCAAATGTCAAGCAACAGTTGCAACTGCAACATGCAATTAATTGCATTTAAAAATAAATATTTTGTAGAAAGGAAGTGCGATGATTATGTAAATGGCGAAGTGCAAGCGAAGCGAACACACAGGAAAGCATTTCAACGCGCGCTTTTAATCATTTTTTTCCGCAGCCGCAAAATGCAAAATCAAAAGGCAAATCAAAACACAATTTCTGTGGCGGATGCTGCCGCTCGACCTAGGGATGCCCCTTTCGGTCTCCCCTCCTCAATCGATTTTTTTCGGGGATTGGTTTTCGGGTTCTGGGCCAGCAGCTTCTTGCATTTTTTTAATGTATTTTTAAATAAGGAATTTAATAAGCACCTTGGCGGTCCTCAAGTCGTTGGACTCGGACTGCGACTGCGACTGCCAGTCGAGACCAAAGTTGCAAGACGTCGACGTCGACAACGACGACAACACAAAGTGGCCCAGACACATGGCCCAGCAAATAAAAAAAATATCTACCTTGAGGAGCTGCAGGGCGAGGAGCAATTTTGGGCTTTTTCTCTTGTGTTTTTTTTTTTGAGGCCTGCGTAGTTGCAATGGGCAAATCTTGAAGTTCCTCTTAAAAAAATGTCTATAAAAAATTATAAATACTACAAAAGGCTAATTTTTTTCATATACGTTCCCGTAATAAACCACCCATTTTTTTGTAGGAAACCTTTATTCTTACATTTTAACTGTTTTCTAGAGATTGTATTGATTATTTCGATTAAAATCTATTAACCTTTTAAGTTTTATTGACTATAAATGATATAATAGAAAATTAGTGGCGCCAAGTTATAATCATAACCATTTCAAGTAAACTAGTGCCCCTAATAAAACACATAACCCATTTATTTTTCATATAAATTGATTAACGCAAGTAATAACCACCCAGAACTAGAACTATGTATATACGAAATATTAATATGTATATAGTGTAATCGATTAGAGATAAGGAATAATTACTATAATATAGAGTGTTCTAAAGGTTTCTTCCGCATTGTGACAATTTACGTAATCGATCATCTGTTTAACATACAAATGTCATGTGAACAAGCCATTATTAATATTAATTATTAATATTTTGCGGGCCCACTGTGCGAGAGCGGACGACGTCTTTTCTTAGCCAGTTGCAAAATCATGTTTTAAGGTGTTTTTGATACCTAATAAAAACAACAACACGGCGGGGCAAGAGCGAATGGGACGGGGGCCGAAGTGCAGCCATGCCAAAAAGGGACAAGGGTCGTGAATTTCGAAAAAGGGGAATTATGGGGGAGTATGGGAACATACATATAGCAGACGTTAGTGACCAAAACACCGCTCTCCCTCTCAGCTGCCCTAACCTTAACCCTTTGCTGGCTACGTCATAGCCATTGCCACTCGGAAGACGCCAAGCCAGGCCAACTCTTGGGTGCTCGGTGCTCGACGCTCGACGGCGTGTTTATTATAAAACAACAAATCATTCATTATAACCACTTGTGTGTCTGTATGGGAAAGTGGCGTAAACATGAAAAGAAACACACTCACACAGGCACAGACAATGCCATGTTGTTTCCGATAATATGCATATTTGCGTATTATTTTGATTTTAATAATGATTTATTTATTATTAATAATTCATTGGTGGTGGCCTCTTGCCGGGATTGGGATCGAATCGGATCGGAGCGACCTGATTGCGATCTGATCCCAGGCTCTCCTCTTCTGAGTGCAAAAGCTGCCCACAAAGGTCTCGTTTGGATATCGCTTGTGTAACAGAAGTTGCGCTGCCAACGACGAACTAGTAGGAAACGCATATTATAATGAGCTTCAATTAAGATAGAAATCTTTAAGACTTAAAAAGACAAAGATTTATGGGTTCACAATTGTCCAGCGAGCGGCTTCAGGTGGCTCTCTGACATTAGAAATACACAGGGAAATATAATTAGAACAATGTTTTATTATATTTCTGTAAGAAAATAATATAAATGGAATATATACTTTATTTAATAAAGTATAAGAAAATATTTATAAGTAAATGTGTTTCTTAAGCTTTGAATTTGCTTTTTAAACAGTCCAATTTCATGTTAAGATACTAGTTCTTACTGTTTTTAAAGCTTCTTTGCATTTATTCTTAATAATAAAATATGTACCAATTTTAAAATCTTTTTTTTTTTATATACAGCCACATTTTTAATATCCATTTCTTTCCGTGTAACGTGCTACTACACATGTCGGGAGTTCGCATAATGAGTGCTACCCAAGTTCCAATGACTAGAGATCGTTAAGCATATTTCTCGGCTCTGCACACCATTCAAAATGTTTCCAGAATATTATAAATGAATGAGGTATTTAACAGTGCGGTTCCGCATAATATTTCAAACTAGTTTCTACTGCCCACGCTCTGGCTAATATTAGGGCATTTCCAAGTCGTAGATACCTCTTCTTTCGAGAGCCTGTTTTTTGCCGGCAACCATTGATTTACGAGATCTCTCTGCCTTGGTCGAAATGTGGGTAACTGTTATACCATATTTTTCTGTTGTTGGGTCATCGATTTGTATATATACAGTCCGTATACTATAATTTATAGATTACTAGTTTGATTTATCATCTGACTGTCCTGTGAACTTGGTCAGAACTTGGGGATCCTTGCCTCCCTTTGGGGCCACATTAATGTCAATTTAATGTTTCCTTAATGACTTCTTCTTCGTTGGCCGCAACTTCTCGGTGTTTGTTTGTTTGTTATCAGTTTGGTCAAAACTGGGGAAACTGGGAAAGTGTTTATGCTAAATAGCTAACGAGTTTTCCACTCGAAAGTGAAGCTGTCCGGCGTTGCATTCCCCGTGATTCCGCTGCTCAAAGTTCCGATTCTGAATCCGAATCAGAATGCCACATGCTTGGCGTCTATTTATTTGGGTCGGCAATTAAGATTTATATCAGCCCCTTTGATGGGGCAATAAAAGGCCAAAGACGCCGCAAGCTGCACTGCAGCAGCCGGCGCAAATGTTCTCTTTTTCTCCGGGAGAATTCCCCCCAAAATTCTCTACTTGCTCTCGCTCTTTCTCTCTCCGCTCATTTATGCGGCTGGCGGCGGCTAATCCTCCCGCAAAGCGAGGCGTGCGCCGCCTTAAAGAGTCATAAAAATCATTTTCTCCCCCATACTCTCCGGAAAAGAGAAGAAGGTGTGAAAATCCACGGGGGCGAGGGGTGTTTTTTTTCCAGGGGGCGACCGCAAACTAAATGTTTAATTTTTACAAGTCGCGTCGCATGTAAACAGCATCACCCCGCTGCCAGCCATTTGTTTGAATTTGTCTAAAGTGGCTGCTGGCCCCGCTTTCCTTTGTTTTTTCTCTCCTCAACTGTCTGTTTTTTCTTCGTAATTTTCAAATGCAAATACAAAAAATGAAAAAAATAATCGAGAAAAAACCCATAGTTTTTTGGCAATTTTCTTTTTCTTTTTAATTTGATATTTTCTTTGTTGTTTCTTTGCTGGCGGGTTGGTCTGGTTTCGGCTACGTAGTATCTGCTCTTTGTGTGTGCTTCCTGAAAATTACGTTTACTCAGGCGCCAGGCGCGCATATTTAAATACACACGTGTTTTATCGCTGCCATTAAATCATATTTTTATACTTTTACCTTTTCTACCGCCTCTACCGCCCCCTCAACGCCCTCTTTTCGAGGCGTTGGCATTCCGGATTGTTTACATTTTGCACTTTCATGGCATAAACAAAGCCCAGGCGACGCTAAATATCGTGAAAAAAGGCGAGACATCCAGCAAAAGGCAAAAGCGATAGAACGGAGCGATAATACCATGTCCATGAATCAGTCTGAGTGCGATTGATAGCCTCTAGTTCAAACTTTGGAAGACTCGAGAGTCCACGAGTAGTGCCAGACGAATTATCAAGAGCCATGTTTGAGCACTGAGTACTGAGAAAAAGTTGCTTCTTGAATGGGATTTTAAACTGATTAGAGAAGCGACTTTAGGGAGGGGAATCACATTATTATTTATAGTGTTTATATTGCACAGAAGCGGCCTTTCTTAGAGATGATAACTTGTACTTATCGGTCAACGAGCTTAGATAGTTATTAATAATAGCTTAAGAGTTTAAAATAAATATGATATACTTGTATATAGTAAAGAATACAGTTAAAATTAAGTCGTTAATTTAAAAAGATATATTAAAGTTATAGCTAGGATCAGAGAATGACATATTTATGAAAATAAGACTACAAACATATTAGTATATAAACCAAAAAAAAAACTCAATTTTATGATTCTTTTTAGCTATATTTATATTGCAAATTAACAGTTTAAAAGAATATACTCTATAATAATTATTAATTTATTAATAATTCAACATTTGTCTTTACCTTTTTATCACTTCCCTCATAGTTATCTCCTCTTTAATATCCATTAAACAACAAAGCTTTGGTTGGCAAATCTCCACACACAAGCTCCGTAACACGTGCGGCTGCTTAACCCTATATAGCTCCCCTTAACCCCCTATACCCATATCCCAAAACCCGCATCCATCTGCATCTCAGAGATCTTGAGAGAGATCTCTCGAGAGCAAACAATTTTGATTCCACATTTTTTAAACGTTTTCTCCTCTCTGCTTTGGCTTGCATTTTCAGGTAAGATAAGATCTGATTTAACACAATACGGCGGCATATCAACAGACATGGGTAAGAAAATTTCCACTTTTATTTCGTTACATTATTCGCTCTTAAGTTTCCGAAAAAATACTAGAGTAGAGTATATAGAGTAGAGAGTATCGAGCAGGTCTACTAATCGCACTAAGATCATAGAATACTAATCACGAGGCGGTGTCGGTGTATTTGATACCCTAGCTTACACACATTAAGGTGGCGGTCGAGAAAATTTATGCACTCGCGGGGGGCGGGGCTGTGGGTGGGCCGGGAAAACCTGGGGGCCGCCGCGTGTGGAAATGATTGATTCACTGTCCCATGATTACGCTCCAGCTAAGAGCTCGCCATGTTCAGGCTGCCTGCTGCCTACTGCCTGCTCACTGCTGGCAATTAATATTAAACATGGCAATTCAATTGGCCAACAAACACGCACAGCGGAGGGGGTGAGGGCACGCACGGAAAGGGGATCTCGGCCCGGTTGGACGCCTCGTTGAAACAGCTCCCTTTTCCCTATCGGACATCGCGCTATCAGCTTTTGTTCCCGCTGCCGATCAAGCACGGGAATTGCGTGTTTTTCCCTAAATACTCTGCCATATGGGGATTAAACTAGCTTAAAGTGTGAGATAGGAAACTAATCTAATTTAATCCTTAAAGATAGATGGTCACACTTTGACGATTCTTGTTTGTAAGGCTAGATGGTCACCCTGTGAAGAATCATTATTTTGTTTAGGTTAGATGGTCACTCTGTTCCTTCGTTGCTTTATATAATATTGTGGTCACACTTTATCAATTTAAATTGATTTTAAATTATTAAATTATTAAATTTAAAGATAATATTATTATCATAATAATCAAACTAGACTCAGACTATGCAAACCCGTATATTTTTTTTTCACTTCAAATTAAAGTTAAAGCAAACTGTCTTCATATTGTTTAATGAACCATAAATTCTCTTGCTTTTTAAAGAACCCACTATAAGGGCATAACGAATTCGATGCTACCCTTTTAGCTTACGATATTCACCGCCGAACGCCGAACATCAAAGCCCCAGAGCCACTGAAGGCGTTTATTTCAGCCTGTTGTTTGGGACCTTTTGATGCGAGGTTATCAATCAGTCTTGTCTCGCGCAGCTACTTCTTAAAATCCAATTACACACGTGAACAAGGAAAAAGCTGGGCCATAGGGGAGCAAGGTTCCGAGGGAAGTGGGATCTGATCAGCGCGGGTCTTGAGGTTCTTCTTGTCTTTTTTTTTTTTTGGTTTTTTTTTTTCAGGGCAGGCCACTCAAATTACATACATTGTTGCCAGCGCATTGAGGCGCAAAATTGCCGGGGCCATCAACAAAGCCGAGCCACCCAGATTCGGATGCTGCTCTGGACTCCGGACTGAGGCTACTTCGCTCCCACTTATTATTTATATTCCAATTGATAATCTCGTGCAAATCGGTAGCTAAATATTGGCACAGGCGCAACAAGTGGGCAGCCACCACCACTCCGGGGATCTGCGATCAGCTATCCCAGATTTCGAGATCCACGATCCATTGTGCACGTGGAAAAATATTTATTAGTTGGGACTAAGAGTATAAATATCACCGAAACATATGCCAATTAAAATGTATCATTATTAATAGTATAATCGTTGAAAATAATGAAAAGTTAATATGGTTTCTGAAAGGCTTAATTTCCTTCACCAACTCTGATCACTTTAAGTTGAAAAGCAGCCCTATTTCTTTCCGTGTAGCAGCACTTTTGGCACTCTTCGATAAGCCCAGATAAGCCAGCTACTGGCTGCGGATTATGGCCGGCACTTAAGGGGGATTTTTGGGCATGGGGAGGGGTCTTGGCCAGGAGGACTCCATCGGCTCCACTCTTCCGGCTCCGCTGACATTGAACGCCGCCGCGCTTGGGTCCGAACCCGCAAGAGAGATAATTAAATAGCGGCCTTAATAGAATTAAATGCCGTGTTTGCATTTCAAAATCCGCAACGTGCCAAAATGCAATGGCCAACGGGCTGACGCCCCCATTTCCATTCCCGTTCCCGTTCCCGACTCTTTACCTGAATGGTCAGCCAGGTGGATGGCCGGCCGGCCGGCCAGTCGGCAAAAAATGTCAATTTGGACAAGTTTTGATAATTGCTGGTGCCCCCTAGTTACCGTGTGTGCGAGCGGGCGATTGAGCGAGTGTGTGTGTGGCTACTGTGCGGCACGCTGCACGTTGCATGTGGCCATGTTGCATGTAGCATGTTGCAGTTAATAATTATTGAAATGTGCGGCCTGCCAGGAGTTGTGCTATGCTGCTCCTTGCGCTTCCTGCGCGGCTTCCTTCATGTGCACTTGGAGAAACTAAGCGGTCTTGTTTAGCATTTATGGGTATATAATTTTGTAAATTAATATTTAATTTACCTTTTCCCCCAACAACTAAAAATGTTTCGTAAATCTACAATTCTCCTTTGGAGTTTATCCCTTTTTCTGAGTGTCTCCGTCCGTCAGTGGCTGCATGCTTCGTTACCTTTTAGCCTGGCCAAAAGGCTAACAATGCTTGCATTTTCCCACCTTTTTCACATAACTTTTTCCCTCCCTCCCCCAGCTTTGTTTTTTGTTTTGTTGTTTTCCTCTCCCTATGTTTTTTTAGGGTTTTTTTTGTTGCTTTGTTTTGTGTGTTTGCTGCCGGTGGCAGGGTAAACAAGTCGGCCACTTGGCCAACTCGTTACTTCCCGCCAACTTCAGCCAACCCCCTCGCACATACACATGTCGATTGGCGATGTCGAAGTTGTTACCACTTTGGACGGCGCGGTTCGGCCCCCGACGGCACCGGCACTGGCAGCGGCACCGGCACCGGGCACCCCTGTAATAAATTCATATTCAAATTGTTAATTGAATATTATTTGTTAAATTTGCAAGCATTAAATGTAAATGTCAGCGGCGGATGTCCGACGCAGGGAGGCGTGGCCAGTCGGGGGCGAGTGCGAATGCGAGAGTTCCTTTTATTTCTGTTATTTGCTCGTAGAATTTCGCAATTTTCCGGCGGTGTTCACTTTTAATTGAATTTATGCGATTTTAATAGGAGCAGGTTATGGCTTATCGAGGGGATTGATTTAGGGGAAGAACTCACAAGGTGATTTAAATGAGATTTATTAAGTATTTTTGATAAAGAAAGATTATAGATTTTAATTTAAAGAGTTCTCTGTCTACTGAATTTTTCCCACTTGAAAGTAAATCGAACAGAAACTCGGTCACTGTTCCGATGACCTCAAAAAATCGCAAGCAAATATTCGGAAACACCACCCAAAAAAAAAAACAAAAAATCAGCAACAGAAAAACCCTCCCAGGAGAGTTTTAAAATTTGCAAACAAATGACAAAAAGGTAGCGAAAAAATTGTGCCAAATACGTATGAGTACTGTGAGTACTCAGACTGCTGTTCGCTGGTCGTTGTCCTTGTCGTTGTGGCTCTGCAATTTCCATAATTCATATTCATAGACATTACACAATGCCGGCACAACCAGAGACGGCAGCGAAAGCCAGAGGTCGAGGAGAAAGGGATACCGAGTCCAGACAAACAAACGACAGCACCTGCAATACGGATAAATGTCCGTCCAAAAAAACAAAAAACAGAAAGAGAAATGCAAAAAAAATTCAGAACTGTACAGAGTGCAAAAATTCCGGACATATGCTAGAAAGCACTGAAAACTGTCGCAGCACGCTTATGCATAAATTATCAGAAAGCTCCAGAGCTCGAAGAAGAACTTCAGCCATTAATTTGATGAGCTTCAAATCAACAGCAAATTAGGCCAAGTATCTGGCAGATACATGCTTCTCACATCCTCATCCACATCCTCGTATCCCGCATCCGCAACGTGCCAGCAATTTGATTTTACACACTTCGAAATTATTAACTGGGGAGCACTTTGTGTGTGTGGCAACTGTAAGTGCTGTAAGTTCATAAAATGGCAACAGGGCACTTTCGTTTTTACCGTTGGCATTTGCAGCAGCATCTGCAGAGCGGCGATTCGGTGAGGGGAGGGGGGTGAAAAGGGGCTCACAAGGACATGCTGCCTCCCGGCATGTGTCGCCTGCGAGAGAGCGCCAATGGACATGTGGCCCTGGTCAGAGCTGGACAGGCGAATGTGCCGGGGTTTCACAGGTTTCCCAGGTTTCAATTAATGAATTAGTAATTTCGGCTTCATTGCCGTAATGAACACTTTGGGGAGGAGGCCAAAGGGGGGCTGGGAAAAAAGGGAGAGTGTGTTCTGGCTAATTATAAGGACTATAGGCAGGTGTTGCCAGCTAGGGATAACCCTAGTTGGGATATCTGTAAGGAGAATAGATTATTATTTACATAATCAACTATCATAAAAGGGAAAGAAACTCGTGTAGTATAGTTTTATTATTAATCCGAAATTACCATTTAAAACTGGAATATAACTAAAATAGACAAATAATAATACTAAATACTTCATCTTCCGAAATTTGTAAGAAACATATTAATTAATATGTTATTAATCTATAACTAAAATATTAAATTAAATATAGCCAACCCCAAAAGTTCTTCTTCTGAAATCATAACACCAATGTAATACCATTTACATTATTTTTAGAAAACCAATTATTCAATGTCCTACTTTTTTTATGGCTTCACCAAAGCAAACTCACAACGCTTCTTTCCCCGAATTATAGCCTTTAAATCCCGGTTGCTATCTTTGCCTTTTCAGGCCAAGATATTGTCACAAAACACCGTGTATTTATTTTCACTCTTCAAATAGCACAAAACACTTTCAACTGCATTTAACTGAGCTTTGATTGCAGGTCCCGAGAAAGGCAATTTACCATATCCATTGTGTCATTAAAGCTTGTGTATCTCATCCATTGCTCGGGTCTTCTATTTACTAAGCCATAGAGTTAATGAATGGTTACAGTTTGGCCCGAGGCAGAGATGGTAAATGGATCCACCTCCCAGGGGAGTTGTAACTGCAGCAATATTTGCTCGTTCGAAATTATTATTCCTATGTTTATATCCGGGAATTTACATTTGTATTTTTTTTTTCGGCTCACTCTTTTCACTTTTTCTGCTTCGATTTAGCTCGCTTCGCTGTAGGTATGCAATTAGTCAATTAATTTGAAAATTTATTAACCGCCAAAAACCAATTTGCTCCAGATCGGCGAAGAAGAAAAATAAAAACAAAAAGGCACAAACACAAGGCGGAGGAAGGAACCGAAACAGAAACCGAAACCGAAACAAAACAAAAGATCGCGAAATGCCGGCGGTAAACTGACCGCGATTTTGGTCAAGATCACGGCAAGATCCATTCGAGATCCATTCGAGGCGTTGGTCAGCGGACAAATGCGGTTGCGGAACTTTCAGCGAGTTAGGGATTTGATTTGGAATGGAAAGGGAGTAGGCTTCCCTTGAGTTCCCTCGAGTTCCTTACCCCCTTTTTTCAAATTTTTGTGTGTGGAAATGCAGATAATTTATGGGCTTGGCGGTTCGGCGGCGGAAGTGCGTGTGTATCTGGGAGATACGAATCACAGAGCGGCTACCGATTTTCTAGGTCAAAAAGCAGAGTCCGCGAAATAAATGACTTTTGTGCATGTCGCGGACTGCCAGCCGTCGGCTTGGCTTCGGGCCATAAATTCAGCCCGTGTGTGTGTTTGAAAAGTGTTTGTTGCCAGAGAAAACCACCTCTTTGGTATGATTAATAACACTCGGTTAGCGCTCGAAAACCTGCTTTTTGGGCGGCCATCATGATCAGCTGATCGTCGAAGAGACCCGAAAAAAACGAGAACTGAAGGCGACATGACAGCGCAATGTCCGTCAGGCAAATGAAATGGAACTCGAAGCGATCACTTGCAGATATCATCTCTGATTACCTGTGATCACTCACAGATACAAGGGATCACCTGTGTGTGTGGGTGTGAGCCCATTTTGAAAATTCCAAACTGAAAAGGTAGAAAAACTCTAGCGATCGCCACCTGATGCTCAGCGATCAGCGATCACCGATCATCGCTTGCTCACCGCACAGGTATGCGCGGCTCTCTCTCTGTTTCTGTCTTTCCCTCTCGCACTCTCCGTTTCTTCCGCTCTTCGGGGCTCTCTCGCTCACTCGTGCGCTCTCTCTCCCTTGTGCTCACCTGGTGATCGATCATCTTTTCGCTCAGCCGGTTTTTTTCGGAGCCTGCTCTGGCTTTAATTTATGTGCTCTCGCCGGAGTGAATCTCACCTTTATTCGAATTGGAACATTTTGGAGCGAACCTCTAGATCGTATACGATATTCCCGCCAGATGTTGGCTGCTAGGTGAATTAATAATTCTGATTAGAAGTCTGTTATACAGGTAAGGATCACCTGGAGACGTTAGAGAGCAGCAGAGATAAGAGATTTGAGTTGGGATAAGAAATGCCAAAGAAGTTAGCTTCTGAGAGATATCAAAAATTGGGAAATAAATGGGAATTTAGATTTACTAATAAAAATGTAGATTTAAATAATATTAAATATCTGAAACAGTGGAAACTTTTATAATTTGAAATTTATTAGAGGAAAGGTTAATTTTTTCTACAACTTATAAATATCAAAAGGTTTTAGGATTTTATACATTATTATAAATATACAATTTTTTATTCTCACATAAGTAGAAGGTACACCTTCAATACTTCCTTTCCCTTACCTAAAAATACAACCCTAAGCAATTTATAGTTTCTAGATACAACCCCTAAAATAGAACATACTACAGAACCCACTCCAAAATAAGGATGAAATCACGTACTCACTTCTAAGGAATTTCAAAGAGACCCTCCACAGTGAAACTAGAAGGCTTCCCTCGTAATCTCAATTGATGATCTATTAACGAGTGACCATAAAAATTATGCAACTTTCCGCTGCAGCCACAAAATGGATGCCCATTGAGTGAGAATGCCATTTCCTTTGTCCAACGCCAGCCATAAATCTTGAGCATATTAACATGGACGTGCGATGAAAGTGCCAGCCGAATATGTCATTGTCAGTGTTGGGTTTTGGCCAGGAGTGTTCGGGTTTTGGACTCTCCAAGGGGGACTGGGAAATGGGTTTGGGCATCAGACGCCTCTGCGGCTGCTGCCGTAAGCGAGCAGTGTATTGACACCTGAGATGGAGGCCAAAAGAAAGTTAGAGCCCTTCGATCTATAGAACGAACAGGTAGGTTGCAGGTCGATTCGGTTTGGGCCATAAATCACCTAACCAAACTGAGACTGGGCCTCTGATAACTGGCCAAAAAGTATTTCTGGCCCTGTTTATCACGCTCGATGCATTTTCGAATTGGTCAAAGTATTTTTCCGTATTTATGCGCAACTTTGTTGTGTTTTGGTGTGTGTGCCTCTGACACAACACACAAAACATGACCAAAAATTTTGGGCGTGAGCTCACAGAAAGAGACAAAGAGAGAGAGAGAGCGAAAGAGAGAGACAGGCGAGGTGACAGCGCCCATAAATCTCTGTAACATGACACTTTTGGCAATGGAAATAAAATATGGCATTCGCCGCACCAAAATGTCGCACCAGGCTCTTTTGATTTTTGTTCTGCTTTTATTCTACTTCTCTTTATTATTTTGATTTTAGTTTTTGTATTTTTTTTTGGCACTGCCTTTGACACTTTGGCCCACTGTGCCGGGGCCTGGTCACTGGATCTCGTACAGCATTCAGCTAATTACAAATGAAATTACAATGGTCACAACTCCGATCCTCGGCGGCGGCTGCTGCTGCTGTTCCTGCCGCCAGCCAAGTGTCACTTGCCGCTGTCATTTTCGTTTCGTTTTCATGTGTCACTTGGCATGGGTCTAAGCCCCCCTTAACGCTTTGGGCCCCCCTTTTAGCCCTCTTAGCCCTCTTACCCTTTTTGCGGGTCCAGGCCTTGTCCTTGTAATAAAGCAAAACGGCTGCGCATGCGCGCAAGTCACTCAGCAACAAGGCACTGCGAAAAATGAGAAGAACAAATTTAAATAAAATATTGAAGCAATATTTTTCCACACTATGTTATTTAATATTTAACTCTTTCTAGACCATATTTGTGTTTATTATTTCTCACATTTTATTATATGATTAAAATTCTTAGATATAATTTTAAGGCATATTTTTTATAGTGCCTTGAAAGCAACAACAAGACGGGGCAAAGCCGCTGCTGCCTCTGTCAGATTTTGTGAGTGTCACTTGGGCTGCTTTGTTGCCGAGGCTGCCTGGGTCTCTTGAAACCTCGGATCGGGTCCCCGAGACCAGACCAGACCAGACTCTTGGGTGTTATCTGTCCCGTCGACCGTCTTCAGTTTCGAGCGTCTTTCAGTTGCATCTCCGAATCCGAATCCGACTGGGCTCTGGGCCTGTGTATCTGTATCTGTATCTGAATTCCTGCAGAAACACGCGAAATGCGCGCCGCGGCGTATAAAACTGTTAACTAACTCAATTTTGTAGCTGTCAGTTAGCCAACTTGGGCTGCGGAGTTCAGCATGGGTTAATGAGTTGTTGTTGTACACATGTCACAACAAATTGCCAGCCAGCGTTGAGCATAGCATCGGCGGTTGACTCATAAACAAATCACTTGACCCGCGGCGAAATTTTCGCCAAACCGACGGATCCAGAGCGAACCTGGTACTGCATTGGGATCTCGAGCACAGGTATTCCAGAGAGTTTTCAGCACGTGTGATTTCACGGATGCACGCGCACATGTCTGTCACACAAATGTCACTTAGAGTTGCAAACGCCGCGGACGCTCAGCAATTTCATAATTTGGCGGGAGAGCAGGGTACTTGACATTGGCTGGGGCGACAGGGGAGAATTATATATACTTTATATATGGGGAATGTGCGAAAGCGAGTCCGGATATTAAGTATTCGCGGCACACTCGAGAGCAACCAAGTGACCAACAAGAAATGAGGATCTGAGCGCTGAGAAAAATAATACTTAAGGGGGTTTTAAGATATAAATAAATTACCTAAATGGATAATATATACAAAGACAATATAATAATATAAAAAAAAATATATTTGAAGAGGTCTTTTATAATTTAAATAGGTTTATGATAATTTAAAAGTTTTTTTTTATTCTATATACAATTTCTCTGTGTGCTTTAATTTAAATATAATCGTACCTCACCTCCCGAAAAACATCCCTCAAAAGCCAAACAAAGTTGACAATTCAATCAGTCCTCCGCTTTTGCTGTGGGAAGTTCTGGGACCTGAAATTATATAGAAAATAGTTACAACTGCTAGAGTTGCCATTATTTTGTTTGTTTTGTGTCACTTGGCAGCTTTAGGGGGGAAGTTTAGAGGGGAAAATGGGTAGCAACGTTGACAACGGCAACAATTGCAGCCACAACAGTAAAAAGGGGGGGACGAAGGGTCCTCCACGCGGTAATTCTGCCCAGAAAGAGTTTTGCACACACACTCGGCACAAACAGAGGCAACCAAACTTGAGGCCATAAATTTGCAACGGATCACATAAATCACATTCAAGTGAAGCTTAACACACGCGCCCAAGTAGAAGAAACACACAGTCTCACACACACGCACACACCCGGGCACATTGCCACCTCTCTTTTATGCAGGGAACTGCCATTGGGAGTGTGAGAGTGCGAGAGGAAAAAAGGCATTTCTAGGAGCTCTGGAAACCGTTATAATGAGAATTTGCAAAGTGTCCCTAAGGGGTCACTAGAGGTCAATTAAACTGGAGCTCTATAAGAGCCTTAGTTTTGCAGATAGCTTTTTATGATCTGAAGAGCAATCTCTTGTTTTTCTATTTCCTAATCAAGTACCAAGTTTCATATCTATTGGTTAAATATTTTAGTTACAACAGAGATTTTAATGTGTCTCCTCACCCCGAATTCAGCCAAAAAGTAGGCTAGGATTTAGGCATGCTACTTGTCGGGTATTCCTTGTAGAGTTTATACCAAAAATTGGCTACAAATTATTAAAGAAATTAAAGAGTTTTTAAAAACCCATCTTAATCAAAGTATCCTGGCATATTCCAAACATATTTCCCAAAAACCACTTGTCTTTTTAGCACTTAGCTCCTGAAAATTACCCCTCTTTAGCTTGGGTGAAAAACTTTCAAGCCAAATTAACTAAACGGTTAAGGCAACAATTGCAAATTGGCAACAAATTCACAGATCATAAAGTGCCCAGCATCGAGGTGGGACAACAATTTCGGCTGCACTTCCATCTGCAACTTCCAGCCACCGGCAACCAGTTCAGCTCAGTTCCCAGCATCATTTGAGGAACTTTGCCATTTGAACTTGACATTTAGCACACGGTTCGAGGGGACTTCTTTGCAAAACAATTGCAGGCCAAAGCCAACCGACGACAGAGACGGCTAGACAAGGAGAAAGAGAACGAGACAGCGAGAGGGGAAATGCACTTTTGGCATTCCTCGACTGCCATAGAAATGCCATCACACAAACACACACACATGTGCCGGCAACAAAGAGGACACAAGGAAACACAGTTGCAAGGGTGCCAAAGGGACAGAAGGGATGCAGAGAGCAACCCCCTGCCAGGCGGCGAGAGAGACAGAGAGAGGGTGAGTCCGACAGGCGGCCATTGCAGCACCTGTCGACTGTGTCGGCCATGCGACAGAGAGTCGCGTGCTCTGCCTTGCCCATCCCTGCACCGCTTTATTTGCTTCCCGGATTTTGCGCCATTAACAATATGGTTTGGTATCGGCAGCGGTATCGGTAGAGGTGGCGCAGGCAGTCTCCACCCCTTAGGAACTCTCCACAGTGCTGACCAATTGGTCATTGGGCTTGTGCTAAAAGATAGTTGAGATTTTATTATTAAGAGTAACAACAAGTGTCTTAAAAATAAAATTATTTAAATTTTATAATAATAACAAATTAAATTTCAAGAAAGTTAGTTTCTAAGAAATTTCTACCATGATTCTTTTAAAAAGCAAACCCATTTTCATATAGGAAACTATCAGGCTTTTACTGAAGCGTTTTTATAAATTAAATATAATGAATTTAAGAACATTCTTTATTTGTTTATTGATTAATTAAATAAATTTAAAATATTTATTACATTCAGCTTTTAATACTTATCATTTTAGTAGGTTTTCTACCATTAAAATATTATTAAATAATAATTACACTATATTCCCTTAAAAATATCCGAATTTAGCTTGAAAAAAGCCATTGCGGCAACCCTTTAGCCTTCATTCCCTTAGAAAATCGGAAAATGGGTTTACGACGTTGAGTTGCTTATAAATTAACCCATTGGCGAAATGAAAATATTGTCTGTTAATTGATCAATGTGTATGCAACGAGAGTGCAATTGCAATTGCAGTTGTTGTTGCTGCTGCTGTTGTTGCTGTGCCATTTGGCATGTACTCCATGCACATTGGTGTGCGTAATGCAGCTAAAATTTAATTAGATTCCGTATTAGCCGCTGCACCAAATGCGCTTGGTTTAGGCTTTATCATCTGTGTACACACATACCCATACCCGTCGTATTTTATGTCGGACGTGCAAATTTATTGTTATTGAAATACAATTGCAAAATTAACTGTCAAAGTGTGCGACCCATCGTCAATGTACTCGCAGTCGCATGCCATATGTTTCCCCCCTTTTTGGCAGGGGTGTGTTTTGAGTGTAGGAGATGGCGGGGTAATTATGACCCCTAAAAATAATATTAATATGAAATTAATAAAACATATTATAATTTAACATTTTTTCAAAGTCGAATGCTTTACGTGAATCCTCGAAATTTTTTTAATAAATAAAAATTCAAGTCCCAATTCTCTAAGTCTTGTAAATTATTTGTAAAATATATTATTTAAAGAAATGACTGACCTTAGAAAAATGTAAAACAATATTTGTGCTTAACTTTTACCTAATTTGCAATTCTTAGTATAACCCTAGCATTGTTTCCTAATTCCCTTCGCTTAAAGCCATGATTAATGTTTCTCTTATGCACTTGTTAGGGTTTTATTTCGATCCCTCTTTCTTTGGCTGGAACCAAAAGTTGCCAATACCCTAAATCAGTGGCCAAACTCGCCGCTGCTCCTCCGTTGGCCCCGCCCCGTACTATTTGCGCTAAACGAGCTTTGCATATTTACTGTACTAGCAGCAGACATTTTACGATATATTGAGAATTATTTGCAATATATTTCGCAACGGGCAACAGCAGCAGCAACAAGGACGACAAATGTTCCACCGACGGCAGGCGGCAGGAGCAGGAGCAGCAGCAACAACAAGTGCACTGTTCAGTGGAAATGCAGGCAGGGAAAGCTTCTAATTCCGGCACTGAAACCATAAGTCTTTGTCGCATTGTACACACACAAAGATATTTGCAAAATACACTCGACAACATACACATAGATGCACTGGGAAAATATCTGATGTGGGAAAAATATTTTACAGAAAATGGGATTATTTTTAATTTGAAAAAAATAAATCTATTCTAGGTTCAGTATTCGGATAAATTGGTTTAGAACCCACAATATTTATTTTATTTAATGATTTTATGGTAATAAATTAAATGTTTTTTTCTAAATAACCAGTCTGTATTAAATTATATACTTTGTAGAAATATTCCCTTCAATTATCATTATACTTAAATATTTTTAAAAGCTTTAAATATATATTTCCATATTTTATTTGTCTACATTTTAAACTGTAAACCATTTTAATGTTTATATTAGCCTTTTCTAACTGTGTACCGTGACCGAAGGACAGACAGTGGTGAACTGTGCGCCTTTGTATTGGTGGCACCCGGCATTTCACCAACTACTGCCGGGTTATAGGAGGTCCTGAGGGTCCTAGGCCTGGCATTCGATTCGGGATTCGGGATCGAGTCTGAAGTTGCGCCAATAACTTCAGTTCGATACACAAGTTTCGCATATAAATTCGAAACTTATTTTTCTGTTTTCGAAGATTTTGTTTAATTTACGTAAATTTGCATAAGATACAATTGCGAAATCCTTGTGCCTTTTTCGTCCCCTTCTTGCCTCTGCGGAGTCTGTAAATTTGTGCGAAAATTGAGCCAAAGTTCAGCAGAGCCAGCAAGAGGCAGCAAACATTTCTTTCTCTTCTCTCTTTTTTTTGTGGATTTTATTGCCATGGCCTGGACTAAATTTGAATTCAGCTCAAATTGAAAGTTCACAAGCGCACACATACACTTGTAGCTATATCCCCGGCCAAACGCACACACACACACACACACTCTCGCACAACAACGGACACCGATATTTATGCGTTTTCGAATGCAGCTCAACTCAGCTTTAATTTAAATGGATTTCTCTGGCAGACATATGGCAGCATTTGCAATTTCCAACCTCCGACGGGGTGGGGAGGGGTTGAAAGGGTCGCCGAGATGAATGGGGGAGGTCCCTGGGTCCAGGGGACTCCAGTGGCATCGGTGGACTCCACTGACTGCTGAGGATTGATTGTGCTTGTTGATATTTTGTCAAATAACGCAAATAAATACACAATTACACACTCAAGTGAATCCGAGGCAGCATTCCGGAGGGTTCCTGGGGGTGGTTCCGGGGGGTTAAAGTGGGCTGGGGTTGGAGTCATGGGGTTAAACCGAGCATGGACGTGCTCTCTCTGTGTGTTATCCTCGTTTAAAGGATTTTCATTTGTTTAAATGTGCTTTATCGAAAATGGCCAAAAGGCCGCTGGCCATTGCTGTTGTTGTTTCAGCTCCTGTCCCTTGTTGCCACGTTAAATTTATGCTCCGTCCACAGTGGTTAAAAAATACTGTGTTTCAGGGGGTTAATTACGGTTTTTGGTATCAAGAAAAGTAATAAAAACGGCGGAGATTCAAGGGGTTAATAGTCATTATAAATATAGTTACTTGAAAATATTAAAAAGATTTAACCATTTAATAAACTACACTTAGGTCATAAAAAGTATTGCCTACTTTTTGAGGGTCAACGTTAATACAGTGCTAAGTTCAGAAAATGGGTAAAGGTAATATTTTTATTTATAAAGCTTATAATATAAATATTTCAACATTTCTAAATGTTCTTAGCTTTTTGATAATAATTTCTTTATTGGATACTAGATTCCTCCACTGTAAACCCATCCCCATCTTAGATTCTCTAAATTGTCCCACTGTTTCCCCGACTTTTGATTTTGTCACTGCTTTATTTTGCTCTTTGCTGTGGCTTTTTTCGGCGCACGCCCGTAAATTCCAATGTAAAATGTTGCATTTATCTTGTAAAAATAATAAATCCCGGCAAAGGGACTTTACTCTTTACTCTCTCACGCTTCGCAGCACAGCAAATAACAGATTGTGCCGCCCATCTAAGGGATGCGCAATCGGAAGGGTTCCGAGATGGGGTTGAGATTGGAAATGGGTTTGGATTCTCGGGTCTGGACATTGTTAATGGCCGAATGGCCGATTGGGTAAAGAGACGTAAATTTGGCTAATTTTATTAACCGTCAATACGGCGGCAAATGGAGTTTGTTTTCGGTGGCGATACATATACGATATATTCGGGGGAAAGTGCCAACAAAAAATTAGTCAGCAGTCCGGCGGCCATTAATTTAATTTATTTATTGGCTGCCGCGCATTTATTCCGATTCCAATTCGAAAATCCCGAACTGCTGTGCGATAAATTCCGTGGAATGTGAATGTGAAAATTGTGCTTCTGCATTTCCACTGCACATGCACATGCCGAGGAGGATTTTCATTATAAAATATTGCAGAGCGAGCGGGCGGGCGACTGTCGCAAAAGAGTTTGCAATTTATTTTAAAATAAAAGTATCTAAAAGCATGACAAATAGTGTGAGATATGTTTTTGCGCACTGCAGCAGCCGGTCTGCCGCATCCCCCTGCCTCGTGGCCTGCCCCCCAATCCCGGAGACATATGATGGGGCGCCGCTGATTTATTTGCATACAAAAGCGCAGCAGACTCGCACAGCGCAAAAACAACGAAATTCCCTCGGCCTGATTCCTCCCTTTTTTTTATTCTCTCTTTTTTCTTATTTTTCATTTCTTTTTTTTCGCGTTACGCCCATTTTTGACGCCAACGGAGAAGCGTCGATTGAGTTGGCTGCAGTTGGTTGCCAAGTGTCGCGGGAGGGGTGTGGCAAGGGGGGTTTTGAGGGGTTTGGGACGCCTGTGGGATGACAAAGCAGTTCATAAAAAGGCCATTGAAAAGCAAAAATCAAAAGGCAGGCAGCTAAAATGAAGGTAGAGAGTGTCAGTTTGACAGGGAATATATTTTTAAAATGAGTTTTGTTGCCTCAAAAATAATTATTTTTATATAGAGACATATTTGTTTGATTTTATTTAATTTTAAAGTTAAGGTAAACAGTTTCCGGTGCTTATTCAGCTGTGAGTTAAGGATGAATAAAATAAAGATTTATAAACTTAATCTATTTAATTAATTTAATTTCTCGTCAGTAACTCTTAATCATTTCTTAAAATGTTTACAAAAGATATAAATATAATACATGTCTTTCAATATAGTGAATTAAATATTAAAATAAGCTAGAGACTCAGTATAAACTTATGAAATTCATACGCAAATTCCCTAAATTATTCCTTTAAACTTATTTTATATGTAATTTATACCAGCTGCCTAGACTTTCTTGGTAAAAAAAAAACAATTTTTAAGGTACACCAGCCTCAAAATACGTCTTCATCTGCCTTTTCTCCCCTCGTTGTTTGTCTGCCCCGCTCAATTCATCATTTGGCAACATTTTGCTTAGCGCCAAGTTGCATTTAGTTGTTATTTATGCAAATTTTACATGCTTCAACTTTTCGCCAAGTGCGTCGTGTCGTTTTCGATTATTTAAAACTTTGTACGGAATTTACTAGATTGCGAGGCAAGGAACCCGAAGGATGGAGGAGGGAGAGTCTCCTTTTTAATGCGCACACCTGACGCGCTCGAATATCCTGCTCCGCTGGGAACCCGAACTCCTTGGTCCGGAGGATTAGGGTCTGCCCTCCGTGCATAATTTTGTGCGCTGCTGTTGAGGCAAATAAATTCTTGAGACGGCTAAAGTTATTAGATTAGCATTAGAGAGCGCTAGGGAGGAGGAGCAGAAGGACAAACGTCCGGGGGCCAAGCTTAGAATTATGATTTACCTGGGGTTATTTACATGCGCATAAACGAAATACCTCCAGCAGCCTCAAATTGCGCAAATTTATGAAAAACTTAACTCACTGCTTAGCGAGTCATGTGGCTTTTATAGTTCCCCAAACAGGCGCGGCAATTTTAAACATTTTTATTTTGTTAAATTTTATAACTTAAAAGAGTGGAAGTTTTCAACCATCAAAGGAGCAAGATAAGTTGCGCCGGATCTTATACATATACTCCTGTAATGTGCCTTAAATTGTGATTATTATTAATTGTGTGTTTTTTGTTTTGTAAAACGAACATGTTAATTTTTATTGGAGTATTGTTTTCTTTATTTAATGATGAATAAAAAAGATATCGTTACACCGTCTTTATTTATGTCTAAAATTTTAACAGATGTTTTACTTTCCAACCCCTTAATTTAATAAGTTTTTTTTTAATTTGAATATTGTTTCTTATTGTTATCTGACTAAATATATATTTTTATTACTCAAATTATTAACCTTACTTTATGTGCATTTTTTCTAATTAAATTAACTATTATTTATAATTATTTTGTTAGCTTATTTTATTTATTTAACCTTACTTAGTTCCTTATCGTTTTATACCTTATTTTTTACTAACATGTGAGAGGCACCTTTTGCAGCCATTGACCTTCATAATTAAATACCTTTTTCTCTCTATTTTTCCAGGTAAGAGATACTCAGAATCTCTTGCGGGCTCACTTCTACCAGACTGGCTAGGTAAGTCAACGTTTTTGTTATATTTTTTGTATACCCTTAGCTTATAGTTTTACCCATGATTTATTTTTTGAATTTTTGTAAGAAATCCTATTTTGAATTTTGCCATTTTTTATTCAATTTTCAATATGTGTTGCAAAGCCGTTTTTCTTTTGTGGAAACTCTCTCTATTTTTTGATTTTGAGAATGCCAACTGTCCCAGAAAACCCCAGACATATTTTTCGAAAGCAACAAAAACACACACAAAACCGAAAAAAACAAAAAACAAACCCCGCCCAGTCCAAAAACTCCAAAAACATTGACTCTATCCGAATCGAGCTTCTTTGATTTTTGCGTTGATTTTTTGCGTTCGATTGAATGTTGCTGTTGAATGATGTTGCAACATCATGACATCATCATCGTCACCTTGATCCATCATCCCCCGTTTGTCTTCATTTTGTGTCAGTCAAAAGGAAGCGTATCCTGCCAGAGTTCGAGAGGTAAAGCATAAAGAAATTTCCATAATTCCAATAAATCTTTGTAAGTTCTGTGTTGTGTGCCTACTATATGTACTTCCAACTATACTCCTCCTAGAATCTACTGTACATACCAACAACATATCCTCCTAAGTCTGTCCTAGTTAGCATGTGCATGCATCCAAAATAGGTGTGTTGGCCAAATAAATTAAGCCGCTCTCTGTACATATAATATGGCCAATTATCAGCTCGTAAAATTTGCCCAAAATAATTGCCAATTATTCAGTTTGTCAACACTCGATCATAGGAACAAGAAACACAAGTGCAGAGAGAAAAAAAATATGGGAAATATTTGAATAAAAGGTGTTGCATTGAACTGAATTAAATTAAAATGCTTTTTAAAAGAGGCACTTATACTATGTACCTTTGGTAAGCAAGATTTGATTTAAAATATTCAAATAATTGTTCTTTAAAAAGATATCGAAATCACAGTAATCATCTGCATTTAAAGCATCGAAAAATATTGTAATTAAAATCGAATTATCGATCAAGATAGTTCCAGTGTTGCCTTTAATAGTGTTTAATCTACTTGAAATGAGAAAGATTAAAAGAGTATGAATTTAAATATAATATTAATGAACTTTAAGCCTAAAGAAAATATAAACATTTAAGTTTTGTTTAATTTTTTAAAAGATTTTTAAGACATCATCATCACTCACGATACATTTTAATTAAATAAAGCAATCGAATTAGATAGATCCGTAAACAAAGAAGATGTAGATTACATTTAGTTGGTTAGCTTGCTTTTTTCCCCAGTGCATGTGACTACCAAAAACACACACAGAGACACACATTTTCCTTTGGTTTTTTTGGTGAGCAATTAAAAGCCACCCACCGCCCATCGAGCAGTAGGAAAAGTATCACTTGGCACGCAAAGAAAATCAGCGAGAAAATTGGTGATGGCTGGCTGCGAATTTTACAAAGCGTATCATTTTGTTAGCAGTTTTTCAGCAGGTTGCACTTGACAAGAATCGCCCCGGAGCACGCCAATATGCGGCAATGTGGCACTGGCACTGGAACTGTGGTGCAACAGCTACAGTGTTACCTCCCCCGCACAGCCAATTAAACACACATTTAATTTACTTCGTTTAGGCACTCGAATCGCTGTTAATTCCTGTTTTTAGTTATGTTAACCAAACACTCGACAGACAACGGACATTCAAGAGCCACTACTATATATGGCATATACGTACATATGTGTACGAGTGCCAGCTCTGCGATTTTCTATATATGTTTATGGGCAATTTATACAATCGCATAAATTACCAGGGCAAACATAAACAAAACTTCCTTCCACCGAGAGTGCCATTTGCCAATCGTAATCAATTCCTGTCCATAAAAAAAAGGAACAAGGTCTGGAGAGTCCTGACTCTGTCGCCGACAGAGTGACAACAACAACAGCAAGTACGGTTCCAAGTCGGTAGCCCCGTATCCGTATCCGTAACCGCCCTCCAAGCCACCCAACTCGTGGCATAAATATTTATCTGAAATGTTGAAATCTTCAACTGCAGAAACGTAAAATCCATTAGAAAATTAATAAAGTCTATGGCGGCGAATGTTTTCCTACGAATGCGGTTTTCCACTCTCGCTCTCCCATTACTTTCCCTCTCCCTTGCCCATTTTCAGGCTCATTTTTTGTCATATAGAGAAAAT
>VNJO01004920.1:0-18495 GCA_008042535.1 Drosophila tani
AAGAAAGAATCCCTGAAAGAAACCCAGAAAGAATCCCAGAAAGAATCCCAGAAAGAATCCCAGAAAGAATCCTTGAAAGAATCCAAGAAAGAATCCCAGAAAGAAACCCAGAAAGAATCCCAGAAAGAATCTCAAAAAGAATCCCAGAAAGAGTCGCAGAAAAAATCCTTCAAAGAATCTCCTAATGAATATCAGAAAGAATCCCCGAAAAAATCCCAGAAAATATCCCTGAAAGAATCCCAAAAAGAAACGCAGAAAGAATCCCTAAAAAAAACCCAAAAAGAATCACAGAAATAATTCCCGAAAGAATCCCAAAAAGAATCACAAAATAAAATCCCCGAAAGAATCCTAAAAAGAATTCTAGAAAGAATCCCAGAAAGAACCCCAAAAGAATCCCAAAAAGAAATCCAGAAAGACGCCCCCGCAGCTCACACCACACACTTGTTAAAAAATGCTTACAAGTAATTATTATTTTATATACTTAGCCGATCTTTCCGATCATTCTTGAGTTACTCATCCCATCGGATGACTGACCAGAGTCTCTCTTTCTTCTCTTTTCCCCGGCTTCTTACAGATGGTGGCTACTGGACCATCCTGGAGACGGTGCCCTACTCGATAGCCAATGCCATGCCCACCACGGCCACCACGCTGAGCAATGGTGGTAACAATGGGACTGCTTCGGGTCTGCTGACGGGAGCCACTGTGGTGGTTGAGCTGCCGCCCGATGATCTGGGCAATCCGGTGGGAAATATCCAGTACACCATACCGGCTCTGACCAAGAATGCCACAACCAATACGAACACCACCAGCTTGCTGCACAAGCCACAGGCCACCACCATTCAGATTGTGAAGCAGCAGCATCCGCAGCAGCATCAGCATCAGGTTCAGCATCAGGTTCAGCATCAGGTGCAGCATCAGGTCCAGCCCCAACGCCAGCAGCTGACCCTCCAGCAGCCGCGGCAGGAGTACATCAAGATTGACACCTCACGGCTGGAGGACAAGATGCTCCTGCGCGACGTCATGCAGTATGGAGCCACCAGCATTGCCACTGCGACCCACACCACCTGTGTGGTGTCCACTCACGAGTCCGGCTTACTCCTGGCCGATGCCGATGAGGCCGAACGAGAGCTGGAACTGGAGGCCATGAAGGGTCACGATGATCATCATCAACAGGATGATCAGGATGATGAGGAACACCATCATCTGCTCGACGACGAGGGCTATGTGGTGGAGAAAATCCACACCGACGAGGAGCAGCCCGAGAAGCTGTACTTGAATGGAATTTCCGGCACAACGATGCAGCACAACAATACCACCATGACCCTGCACCAGCAGCAGGTTACGACCAGTGACTATCCGCTGGATGACTGCAAGTACGCCTGCAATGTGTGCGGGAAGACGTACAAGATCAAGGGATCGCTGAAGCGCCACAAGAACTACGAGTGTGGGGTGGAGCCGAACCTCAAGTGTCCCCACTGTCCGCACAAGTGCAAGTACAAGTCGGATTTGCGCAAGCACATGAACCAGAAGCATGCCGATTCCGGGGAGCCCTTGATCCTGGGGCATTAGTTGGAGTCAAGGAACCATATTTAACCCTTAACCCTAAGCTAGTAGTCTCTCTCTCTGTTTAGCACTTGTTGTTGTGAGTTAACCATAATGTGTGATGTATGTTCCATACCAAAAGGTTCTGTGTAGGAAATTTCTGGAGATTTAAGAACTATTTTTTTATTATTTTATTTCAAGCAATTTGTTAGGTGTTTTTCAGCTGAATTAAAGGGTAAGGAAATGCCATATCTGGAGTATATATAAAAAAAATATATATAAAATAGAAATACAAAAAATATATATATATATATAAATGGTATAAATCTAATTCCTTTTACCCTTACTTTATTTTACGTTATAAAAAAAAAAAAAAAAAATTATAAAAGAAAAAAATTATAAAAGAATTTTTTTTTTTTAATTTTAGTTTTTGTATATATCTAAACCCTCTACTTTATATATAAAAAATATATAAAAATAGAAATACCAACAATAAAGTTAATGGAATAAATCTATTTTTTTTATCTGCACCCTTTGAAAAAAGTAAAGACTTTTTTTACCTTAAAAAACAAATGTTTTAAAGGATTTTTTTTTTTTTTTTTAATTTTTGTATATATCTCAACCTTTTTACCCCAAAGTCTTCTTAAATCTCTGGAGATTTCATTGAGAGCCGAATAGAAGCCAGTAAACTGTTTGTAATATAGCCAAAGTTATGATCTCAAATGAATAATCATTTATAAACATTTATTAATAGCATTAAGCCCTCAAAGAAAAGTTCTAGTTGAATTGCTCAAACTGTAGAATCAAACAAATCAAATTTCGAATCAGCTCAACTCAAGCGTGTGTAAGTCTAAGTATTTTAAACTCCAAACATTATACAAAAGCCCTAGAGAATGTTTTAACCCAATCAAACATATGTGAAGGTACCAATTAATACAAATACAAAATAAATAAATGTTTACAATCAAAACCAAGGCCAGTAATCATTGAATTTTGTAGAAAAAAACCCAATAAAAATCAAACACTAACATGATTCTCTTTTCTCTAGGACAAGGATCGCTGGGAGAGGAAAGGAGAGGAGCTGGAACTGGAGCTGAAGCCCCACTGGACTCTGGATTAAACCAAGCAAGGTCTTTACATTTAACTTGACTCTCTCTCGTTTAGCCCTAAGTAGACCAATCAATCATTTATCAGCCAATAAAAATGTCAAACTGAAACGAATTTGTTGTATTCATCACCCAGCCACGTTCACCCTTCTGTAATTTGTGTGTGCCTCTAGAGAGCTAGCGCTAGCGAGCTGTCTGTGTTTTGGAACCTAGCCCTAAAACCAATCGCCTTCCGTTTCTGTTTCTTCTCGCCCTTCTCCGTCTGTCCAGCAGATTTCGTCCGTCATGGCCCCAAGAACCAGCTGCTGTGCCAGTGCGGACGGTACTACAACACCCTGAGCCGGCTGATGCTGCACCAGCGGGAGGAGTGCCAGGACTTTAAGCGCTTCCAGTGCGACTTCTGCCTGAAGTGGTTCAAGCGGCGCTCCCATCTCAATCGCCACAAAAAGCTTCACGATGCCGAACTCTTTTTGGAGCCGCTGCAAAGCAAGCAAAGGCCCAAGGCCAAGGGCAAGGCCAGTGCCAAGGATGCTGAGGAGGAGGATGATGGCCTGGACCTGGACTCGGGAGCACCGGCCATCGATCTCGATCCGGATATTTTGTATACGTCGGAGATCAAAGTGGAGGCCGACGAGGAGGAGTTCATTTAAGTTTCTGTTACCCCAATATGATGATTATTATTATTATTATTATTACTAGACCAGTTCTCGTTGATGCCAAAAAATAAGAGCCCATAAAATACTGAATTTTTGTAAATAAATAGCAAGATGGCAAGAGAAAGCCTTGTCCTGTCGTAAACCAAGTCTTAACTTTTTACTAAAAACACACACATTTATTTATCATTTATTTTCCTCATCGATTTTCAGTTTGTAAATATGTATGAATGCGTCTGAGTGTGCACTGTGCGAAATATTTACTTTGTGTACATTTCAAACTTTTTTAAGGAGGTTTATTTTGGGTTTCCTTATTTTCCTTATGATTTTATGATTTATTTTGATTTTCGTTGGCCTTTCTCTCGTTGCAGTGACGCCTGTCATGGAACTGAAATACAATCTGCGCAACCAGGACTCTTCCCCGGAGTATGCCAGTGGTTCCAAGTCCATAAATTCCCCCACAGAACCACCTGCCCTCCTGGAGCACAAGAGCGAGAACGAGGAGCCTTTGGCTGACCCAAGCAACACCAACAAGAAGGCCTCGGATGCCATGATAGCCCTGCAGCAGTTGGCCTCCATTTCCACGGCCCGATCGCTGCAGCATCTGGTCCAGAATATGAGCAACATTGACACCAGCAATCTGTTTCCGGGCAGGAAGCTGCCACGCCAAAGTTCCAAGCGCTCGCCCACGTACGAGTCCAACCGGTGTCCGCTCTGCGCCCGGGCCTATCGCTCCCAGGCCTCCCTCAACGAGCACATGCGCAAGGAGCACTCGGTGCTCATCTAGTTAGGCCTTCGGCCTTCGTTCCAAAACACAATCGATTCGTGAAGGATTCGGTCTGAGTTTCACTTTTATAATAAATTCTTTGATGGAAAATATCATAGATATTCGCAATACAAAAAAAGCAACAAGTATTTCTTCAAAATTCAAGCAGAAAGTAAATTTAACCAAATTTCGAAATGAAGACCAAAAACTATATAGAATTTTAGTTCTATAATTCTATAAATAACCCTAGTCTAAGTACTTGACTACAGTTTAGTTGGTAGAATGGCCAAAATATATAGAACTCGCCTAATGGCTAAGGTTTGTCAGCTTTGTCCAGCATTTAGTGGCCTTGGAGTATGATTAATAATTAAAATTAATAATTAGATTATTAAACAGAAGAGGTTAACCGTATTTAAGGTCCAAATTGATATAAACAAGGTCCAATTTAAGAGTTTTGATACTTATTGCTAATAAAGAAAAAGGAAAATAAATATTAAATAATGGTATTTTATGGTGAATCTAATTTTAAAGTTTACTTTATATATGTATTTCAAGTTTTATGCTTATAACTTTTCATTTTGGTATAATTTTTGTGTCAAGGTAAGTATATCATCTTGTTTTAAATGTGTTAATTTAATTAAAGTTTTTCTGTTTATTTTATTTTCAGTTTTATTTATTTATTCAACGTTTTTTACGAATTTTTCTATGTTAAGGTTGGTATATTTGGTTGTTTTTTATTTTTATCATTTTTATTAAGGTTTTTTTTATTAATTTTACTTTCAGTTTTCTTTATTAATTCAATGTTCTCTGCAGTTAACTATTTATGGTTGTTGAGGTCAGTAAACCATAATTGTTTTTAAAAGCTTTGATTTTATTAAAGATTTCAATTTTTTTTTTTTCAGTATTTTTTAATTATTTAAAGTTTTTTTCTGTTTTTCCTGTGTTAAGGTTGGTATCTTTGGTACATTCTTATATTTATTATTTTTATTAAAGTTTTCCTATTCTTTTTAATGTTCAGTTTTAATTATTTACTTAACGTTTTCTGCGGCCTTTCTTGTGTTAAGGTTGGTATCTTTTTTTATTTAATGCTTTAAGTTTATTAAAGATGTTCTATTTATTTTATTTTCAGTTTTATTTATTTATTTATAGTCTTCTGCGTTTAACTATTTATGGAGTAAAGGTTAGTATCTTTTATTGTTTCTTTAGATGTTTTTATTTTATTAAATATTTCTTTTTCTTCCGTTTCTGTTTTATATTTTCAGTTAATTCTTTAATTGGCAAATGTGTTTCAGACAAAAGGATATTATGAAAGCAGGCAAGTACATATGATCCTTTCAATATTTTTCCTGTCTTTCCCCTTTAAAAATTGCATTGGGATTCAGATTTCCAGACAGAGATAAAGGATTCCTGCTAAGCCTTTGGCCAAACAGGTTTTTGGCTAACAATAGCCGCCGGCTGTCCTTGAATTTGGCATTGCAGTGCGAAAAGGAAAACGCATTCGGCCAACCACAAACTAACTGTACTCCAGGGAGGGAGAGCAGAGAGGCATGTATCCTTCAGATACCTCGGAGCGTAAGATCCTCTCTCGCCCACACACACAAAAATGCTAGGGAAAAGGCATTTGCGCACACATAAATCAGGATGTATGTTTGTGTATTTTGAGTTTTTCTGTTTTTCTAAAAATAAGTTCGACTGCCTGCCTGCTTTGTATCTCTAAGCCTGTGCGCTGTGTGTATCTGTATCTGAGTATCTATTGCGGCTTTTGCAGGCGGGCTTCCCACGTGATTTTCTTCGATTTTCTCGATTTTACCAATTTTGCCTGCGCTCTCCCTATCGGTGTCTCCTTTTGGGCTTTACCTTCGCAAAGCCAGGATACACACAAGTTTCAAGGGCTGGTTTCCGAAGCTATTTGTGTGGGATTTATTCCTGGAAAATCGTCGGCAGACCTTGTTGAACCAGATAGTAAATGTCCGTGTGTGTGTTTATAGATATTTCTAGAAAGGAAACGCATTTCAAGCTGACGCTCTGGGACAGGCTTACCTAAGCCCATTATTTCTGGCATGGAAAAGGCCTAGGGAATTTCCAGAATAATTATTTGGGATTTATGACATCAAGGTGGAGTTTTTAGAATATAACTGAGATACATTAATAGCTAGGGAACTTTTTATTTGAATTATTAAATAGTAAAGTTATAAGATTAAAGTCTCACATATCTTTAAACGTTTTATTAAAATTAAGTGACTAAAAAACTTTAACTTTTTTTCTCAATTCATAAGAAATATTTAAGAGGCTTCGAGATCCCATTATTTCTAATATAGGCGCCCTTCTGAATTACAGAGTTTTATAATAAATAAATATATTTATGACTTGGGGAAAACAAATATTAAATGGAATATAAATTAACGACCTGAAACTGAAGTTGTATCCTAAATATAATATAGTTATGACTCGGAAAACTTAATTTTAAATAAATGAATAGATTAAAGTCCTGAAATCGAGGGCTTAGACTTTGGAATAATATATTTTGGATTATAGATTAATAGATTAATGTTCTAAAATCGAGAATTCGAGAACTTTCTAGAAATAGAGGACCTGAAGCTGAAGATGTATCCAAATATAATATATATACGGTTCGAAAGACTTAATTTTAAATAGATTTATAGATTAAAGTCCTAAAAGATCGGGGGCTTAGACTTTGCTAATTTAACTTACTATTTCCTACAAGTTAAAAATGTAATTATAATATTTAAAAACCAGAGCTTGGTTCAACAAAATTCCATTAAAATTAGGAATAGTGTGAGATAATTATAGCTCCTTGCTGGAGTTCTAGGAAAATCTATAAAACCCAATTATTTTAGTCATTAGTCTCCCTTAACTTTTCCCCTACCGATAGCGGCTGACCTTCAAAATCCAGCAACATGTATTTGGAACAGATGCACTAGGAGTAGGAAAAATAAACAGAGAAAACACCACCGGAAGCTGGCGGAGAGTATTTCTGTACGAAATGCTTTGAAAATCCATCTCATTTTCTCTCCACACACACAAACCAGTGAGAGTTGAGCTGCTTGCTCTCAGAGAAAGTTTTCCCCATTTGCAGTTTTCCACAAAAATAGAAAGAGAGGCAGGAATAACAATAACAACAACTGTTGAGTTAGGTAGAAAAACCCAAAAATAAATCAAGGATCGGAGCCCAAACGAAAAGCAGGCAAAACTGCACTTGCTGTGCAACAGATACACAGCGCAGCTCACACAGATACTCTCTCACCCATACATACAGGCTTAGGGGCGACGCAGCTGCGCCTGCGTTTCGGGATTTAGGACTCTCGGCTTCGTGCTTCATGGCTGGAAGTAGGGAAAAGGGAAAATTGAAAATCCGTAAGCTAGAGCCAGCGCCGACAGTGCATTTTCGATTGTGTTGCCGAGCGGACGCTTTTCGTTTCGCGTGTGGGCGGAGTGCTAATAAAGCTGGCTTAAAGCTTGCCAAAGCGTGAAATATTTAAATAAAGTATTTACTTTGATCAAAAGCTGTCCGCCCACAGCCAAACCTTAAGCAACAAAGGAATATACGCCAGCAAACAACCGAGCACTCCTAGGAAATTCGTGGAATATACAAAAATTATTAATTAAAGTTTTTACTTCTTTTGCAGGTTGTTTACATAGGATATCAAGGTTCTAAAATCCTTCAGTGCTGTTTTATAAAAGTGATAGTGCTCATAATAACCTCAACACCTTTAGCTAACCTATTCTTCTCTGTTTTTCTAGATGCTTCAGGTAAAGAGTTACATATTAAAATGGTTTCGGTTCATCAAAAAAAAAAAAAAAACTCACTCACCACATACAAAACCAACAACACCTCATCATCATCATCATCATCATCATCAGCAACAACATTATACAACCATCAACACAAAAGAAAACAAAAAAAAATATACTTAAAAAAATATATATTTAAAAATAGAACAAAACTACAAAGTTTTCATTTGCCGCTGCTTTAAAAGTTATATTTAATTATGCCAAAATTATGTGATAACCAATGTTAATAAAAGTTATAATTATGTGTATATTTTCTTTGTTTAATTCTACAAAAAAAAAAAAAAAACTATATTTTGCTGCAAACTTATGTGATTTACCAAAATTAATAAAAGTTATAATTATGTGTATATTTTAATTGATAATTTCAAAAAAAAAAAAAAATGTATTTCTTTATTATTTATTATTATTTGTAGTTTTGCCTTTCATTTAATTTATTTTATGCATGCTTCTTCACTTAACACCCTATTTTCCTGCCTAATCCCAGCTAGCATTGAGTTTTAACTTGCTTTTTCATTTGTGTCACAGCAGCAGCTCATAAAAAAAAACCACAACGAAGAACTAAAGACCAAAACCACGAAGAAATCAACCAAAAACTAATCTTAACCTATGTTTCTGTTTACAGACTTGAGCAGAAAGGAGAACACAGCACCGGATGTGCGGGCCGCCGCCGAGATTCAGCGCACCATCCAGCGCAGCATTCTCAATGGCAAGCAGCGGGACGAGCAGCGCAGCCTGGTGGCCGGATCACGCCGCAAGCGCCTGTCCGTCTCCGAGGTCTCGGACATGCTCTTTGAGTTCTACAAGACCAAGTCGGCCAAGGTGCCGAAGCAGCAACAGCCGGATCGTCAGGTGTCGCCCACCTCCGGCGAGATACTGGAGCCCTCGGCCATAGCCGCCATTGCCGTGTACGGTTCGGCCTCCGAGACGGCCTCAAAAAACTTGAGGGCTGATGAAGTGATGCGCGCACAGAAAACCACCCAGATAGTGGGCGCTGCCGCTGGCGCTGCCGCCTCATTTCATCCACGGCTCAACTACTCCCTGAAGACAGCGGCGGCGGCGGCCTCGCCCGTGGTGACGGCCATACCCACCTCGGTGCTGGTGGCCAATAGCAGCTCGGTGGCTCCTCCGGTTATACCCAACCCAAAGCCCCAGGCAGCCGTCATTGCCGAGGCTCTGATGCGGAATGGCCTGCACAGCTTCCAGCAGCAGTTGCGCGCCCAGGAGATCCTGCGCCAGCAGACCCCGCATCGTCGCATCAAGGAGGAGAACGACCCGGGAGCCATGGGCGAGATAACGCCCACCAAGATACTGGAGAACCTCTTGCGAAAGCAGCAAGAGCGTGACTTCCGCCACTCGGAGTGCGAGAACGAGCCGGGTTCCTCCACGGAGGACGAGGACGATGGGCGCTATCATGCCTTTGACGATATCCACCTGATGGAACAGAGCGGTGGCAGCAAGTTTGGCAACCACTCGGTGAGCATCTTCAATGCCAATACCCATGGCGGATCCGCTAGCTCTATTTTGGATGCCCAGGCTCAGGCCTTCCGCAATCTGGAGTTCACCTTGAGCGACTATGGGGGCAGCAGCAGCAATGGGAGTATTACCAGTCCCAATGGCATTGGGTTGGACGGAGAGCCGGTGTACGAGTGCCGGCACTGCGGCAAAAAGTATCGCTGGAAGTCCACCTTGCGTCGTCACGAGAATGTCGAGTGCGGTGGCAAGGAGCCCTCCCATCAGTGTCCCTACTGCCCCTACAAGTCCAAGCAGCGGGGAAATCTCGGCGTGCACGTAAGGAAGCACCACACCGACCTCCCCCAGCTGCCGAGCAAGCGGCGCTCCAAGTACTCCATAAAGTGCGAGAATGGGATGAGCGGTGGTTCCCTGTCGGATGACTCGCAGGGCAAGCTGATCATTGACTGCAATAAGTGAAGGCAGTTCCGACTGCGAATTTAATACCAAATATATGTTTGTGGGGACCGCGTGAAGCTTCCAATTAATTATAGACTTTTCAGAGGAGCTCGAGCAGGAGACAGCGATTTTTGTGTCATTTGATTATATTATTTCTTGTCATTCGTCATGTGTCATCCCAAATATTTAATGTTTACTTTGTAATAACTTATGTAATGTCTAAGCAATTGTAAACCAATCTAATCAAAGCAAATAATCAAATTAGTCCGTAAGAGATCAGATATCCCCACATCACGACTTTCGAACTATGCTTTCAACACTGATATTTTTGATATTTTATGATTGATTGATATTTGTAAGCAACAAAGATTGATTACACCATTTTTTACACTATTTTATAGACTTAAGAACTATTGTGCCGCTCTCAAATATTGTTTTTTAAGGCCATTATCGATTAAGAGATTAAACGCATTACGCTGCTGTCCAGAAATCAAAAGTATTCGCTTAGGGCACGCCAAGTGCATATTTCCAGATACATATTTCGTAGCTTTCTTAGTATCTTGCCCGAAAAACTTTGCATTTAACCCAACGATTAGAGCTGCAAACAATTCTACTTTTGGTGAATCGATTACTTTCGATTCGATTCCCAAAAAGATCGATTTTTAATCGATTTAATCGTAAAAAAAAAAAAAAAATAAAGATTATACGTTTAAGCTTTAAAGATGAACATTTGTATTTATGTAAGCAAATCAATATGTTTTCATTAACAAGATTAACTGAGTTTTCTATCCATTTGTAAAAGCGATTCCCTTAAAAAAAATAATCGAGTTTTTCTCTCATTTCAAAAACATCGATTAAATCGATTTTAACATCGAATTGTTTGCAGCCCTACCCACGATCTCTCAATTTGGCTTGATCAAAGTGCTACCAAGGCCAACAATAATCCTTGGTGAATAATGCCATTTGTACTGATGATACTTATCTATGACTGAACTAGCTTACAAGAGATTCTTTTGATATTATTATTATTTGGACCAAGCAAGTCCCCCCTAAAGACATTCGCTTCATATATTTATGGACTTTGAAGACTGAGTTTTTGTATCTTAAAAATTATACGATCGTATACATACCCTATGACCAAAAAAAGAAATTGGAAGATTCCCAAACCAAAAACCAAACACTTATTTAATGCCCAAATGTTTAAACTTTAAACTGATTATATATTCATGTTTTATATTTAACTGTAAGCTCTTGTGTGCTGTCGCTTGAGACTTCGACTTTGATTATGATTGTAATATTCCCAACTGCGGATCCAAGACACGATTACGAACTGTAGGGCAGTGTGACTGCTGCTAGACCTAAGACATGCTTTTATAATGAACTTTTCATACTCACACAATGTTTACATACATTTTAAATAATAAAAAAAAGGGAGCATTATATTTTGTAACTTTTAAAAATACATGTGTATACTTTATTATTTATTATTTTTAGGCGCAAGAGACTTTTTGTACTATGAGTGTGTGAGAGTCGGACTGCGTAACAAATACTTTTGAAATTGGATTCTGATAACAGGAGATTACAAGATTGCAATATGACTGTGTGCGGAGTGCGGAGTGATGACTAATTATTACATTACAAAGCTAACAAACACCGTAAAAGAATTTGGGTAAGAAAATGCAGCGATCGCGGAATTGGTTCCTCTGTTCCCCTGATGACTGTGTGGTCTGTGCGCTAGTGTAGTAACTGTTCTTCAGTAGGAGCAGCCAATGGCCACGGTCAGAAAGTCCTCGAAGCCAATGGTGATGGTCCCATTCTGCTGCGTATCGCGCTGCCTGAAGGCCTCCGTGAAGCGTTGCACCTGCACGCAGAGCACTATGAACTGGTCCACCGACACCTCCTTGTGCGTCTGCGGATCGCTCTTCTTCACCAGGAAATTTATGAACTCGGGCGTGAAACGGAAGCCCATTTGGGTAAAGGCTGTGGGAAAAAAGTTCTTAATTAGTTGAGTCTTTGTAAAGGAACTTATCCAACTGAAACCATCATAAAGTATAAACAGAACTAGCTTATACTAGAATAATATAAATTACTAAATTATCAAATCTACGAAAAAAAAACCTAGGAGAGGTTTTTCAATTGAGGCCACTCACAAATTCCAAACATTCTGATTCATTTATGTGTACAAACAGTACACAAATCTCGCAAAGAATCGTGAGTCAGGTAATTTTTTTATAATTTCACCATATGAACTAGATTAAGGGTATTATAAGTTTGACCTGAAGCTGGCAAAGCACCTCCGTATAACAAAATTTACATAAGAAGTCGAATATGGCTAGATCATTTCATCTAGTAATAAATATTAACAATATGCTTTGCAAGCATTAGGTAAAAATTAAAATAATCTGTTATAGGAGCTAGGGTATAGAATCGTCGACTTGCGCGAATTAAGTGCTCTTTCTAGGTCAAATTGATCTAATTTAATTCATTAAAAAAAATGTGTCATTTGTTTTTATTTTAAAACAAAAAAGATTTAAGAAATGTAGACAAAATATTTGTTTATTATATGATTAATTGAGTTATATAGTAAAAATCCTTTAAATAAGTTTAAAATGTCTTTACTTTGTCCAATGAATAACATTTTAATTTATGACCTTCATAATGTGATGTTCATAAATAGTAATAAAGTTTAGTCATAAACCATTATCTCAGTTTAAGTTAAAGAAGTCTATTTGTGACTAAGAATTAAAACGTACCCTGGGTCAGGGTCAGTTCAGGCTCCTTAGTAATGTCTAATTTATTAATAACCTTTTAAAAAAAGTTAAAAATATTTATACTTTGCTCAAATATCAATCAATACCTTCACAAAAAATTCTAAATATAATTTATGAAGCAAACCCGTAGAAAGTTTACTCACAAACCGTTATCTCACTTTGAGTCAAAGAAATCCGATTATGACTAAGAGTTAATAAAACTTACCCTGGGTCAGTTCGTGCTCCTCGATGTGACCGGAGGCATCCTGATCGTAGGTTTTGAAAACCTGGAGCCACTGGTTAATGTAGTTGTAGAGCTTCTCGAACTCATAAACATCGATGGTGCCACTGGCGTCGTTGTCGAACATGCCTGTTTGGAGCAGAATTAAAAAGTGGCGATAAAATCAGCATAAATCGCAGTGTAAACAAAAGAGATAGTAAAGTGCCTGCCGGCGCCCCAAGGTGTTTTAAACAAATACGTGTCCGTCTGAGCTGTCCAAAAATTGGGGGACGGCAAGGCAAATATTTTAGTATGTACTCAGCGGAAGACAAGAAGTCCCAGCCCTTTGACGTCACGGTTCCTGCTGTGGGAACTCTGTACATCTGGGATTTTGGAGTGACATGCTTACTTATCATCAGCTTGCAGGCATTGTCCGAGAAGTGGTCGCCACGCCCATTGACGAGGGCAGCCTGCAGCTCGGAGGAATTGATCTTGCCGGAGCGATCGCGATCTACCATTTGGAACCATTGCTGGGCCTGTGGCGACACCTGAGCATTCTGCGGCGGAAATGCTCCGGGCGGAGCTGCATAGCCGGCGCCGGGCTGGCCATATGGGTTATATCCTTGACCCTGTGGAAGGGAAAGCGTTAATCCTGATTTCACATTACTTCCTGGTTTCAAAAACCCACATAAGACATTTTTGTCACGAGCTGGAATTAGTTCTAATTGGACACAAAACAATAAAGGCAACTAGTGTGACCAAAAATTATTAATTATAATTAAATGGACATTAAAGGTCAGTCTAAAGCTTCAAGAAGGTAGAGAAACTCGAATAAAGCTATTGCCAAAAAGCTGACATTAAAAAGGAGGGAGACTTTGCTCTGATCAATACGTAATCGTTTGACGTAAAAACTGAGCTGTTAGAGCTGCATGTTGCTATCGATATTTTCACTCTATGGTAAGTCGCTCGGTTTTTTCAATCATTACGCACATTTTTTGCAGATTATTACTAATTATTATTTTATTTTACCATAAAATAAGCATAATAAGCAATTTTAAACTCTTATAAAAAGTTATCTTAAATTGGGTGGCAAACTTTGCTAAGCCAAAACGTAATCACCATTAAGACGTTGCACAACACTGATTATTGGAAGCGATAACTGGCCAAACAATCGAAAGTGATATCGATAGTCTTATCTAAAAACCGGCATAAACAAGGAAAGCAAAATTAAATATTTTGGCAAAAATGGCGAATTTTGTGAATATGGACATCTTTTCGAACTATCAGAAGTATATAGACAATGAGCAGGAGTTGAGGGAGGTAAGATATACCCAAAATACAGTCAACAATCTCTAGAAATCCCTTAAATTTCAGAACATTCGCATCGTGGTGCGCGAAATTGAGCAGCTGGCAAAGGAAGCGCAGATTAAATTGCAGATAATTCACAGCGATTTGAGCCAGAGTGAGTGATATTTAATATGTCCTAGTTAGTTTATTGATTAATTATGTGGGTTTACTTATATTACAGTTAGCGGAGCCTGTGGCTTGGCCCGCAAGCAGATCGAAGCCTGCTCCGAGAAGTACCAGAAATTGGCCGGCTTGGTGCCACAAGGGCAGTATTACAGGTGAGTCAGAGCGAAATACCCATAGTGGGCGTCTATATAATCCGCTTTCTACAGATACTCCGATCACTGGACCTACATTACTCAGCGTCTGATCTTTCTCATTGCTCTGGTCATTTACCTGGAGGCGGGCTTCCTGGTGACGCGCGAAACTGTGGCCGAAATGCTGGGCTGTGAGTGGCAGAAACCTCTGTTTTGGGTACATTTATTAAATTTGTTATATCTGCAGTGAAAACCAGCCAGGCTGATGGCTTCCACTTGGATGTCGAAGACTATCTGCTGGGCATCCTGCAGTTGGCTTCAGAACTCTCGCGCTTTGCGACCAACTCTGTGACCATGGGGGACTACGAGCGTCCCCTAAATATCTCGCACTTCATCGGGGACCTGAACACTGGCTTCCGCCTACTCAACCTGAAGAACGATGGCCTGCGCAAGCGCTTCGATGCCTTAAAGTATGATGTGAAGAAGATAGAGGAGGTTGTCTATGACGTCAGCATACGGGGTCTGTCCACCAAGGAGAAGGAGCAGCCGGAGGAGTAGGCTACTCCCACCCGAGCCCAGAATAGTGCTAAGAAACAATTTACTTAAGGCCTTAGTTACGATGTGAGATGCAAAGATTCCATTTGAAAATGCCTTTTATATATTTCGTAAATATATTTCTCAGTTATTCAAGCGAATCGAATCGAATTTGATTTTGAAAACAAACACGCAGTGTTTTTGTAACTTAATTATGCAATTTAACATGCATTGGCAAGTTTGCTTGTTTTGTTTATCACGGACTAATCAACAATGTACACAATTTTGCATACTTTTCCAACCTAATTATGTATGCTAAAGTACGACTTTATATTTTGATACGCTAATACAAAAGCTTGAATGTCGTGTTTCGTTCTTTTTAACTCTTTTTTTTTTTATGGTGCTAAAGTTATTGTTTCTCGTTTCACGCATTCATTAAACTCTGGAGATAATTGCCCATTATTTTGGACAACAGTTAACGTCTTTTAAAAACGAATTCAATTACTCTATATTTTCTCATAAATATAATTTAATTTTATGAAAGATACCTTAAAAAAAAAAAACAATTTTCTATATTTGATTTGAATTTTTTTATAATGAATATTAAGGAATAAATATTTTAAATTTATTTCATGCAAAATTCACATTTTTACCAGCTTTTAAATGAGAATGGTAAGCCCTTCTAAAGTTTAACGTTAATTATTAAATATAAAACTAGTTGCAGACATCCGTGTCGTGATTGTGTGAATGTTTGTGCTTTAACCCTCTTTTTTTTGTTTTTGCCGCTCCGATCATATGGTGTTCCACTCGCTTGTTGCTGCTCTCCCGTCTGCGTCACCGTCTCCGTCTCCTCTTTAGCTTCGGTTTCCGTTTCACTTCTCAGTCTCTCTTTTGCCACCGCAACGCTTACAACATTGCGCGCGCGTCTTTGCTTCTCGCCGTTTTTGCTGCTGCTGCCGTCGTCCGTTGTACCTTCATTTTCAGTGTGTTTTGTTGTTTTCTTTGTGCGCTTTTCTGTTTCGTTTCGCCTGTTTTGCATTTTTGGATTAAGGAGATACTGCATTTAGCAAGGACTGCATTTAAGTGCCCAGAAGTGAGTAGTCTGCGAGTGCTGCTGACAAGTTTTATTTACAATTTGCTCGTGAAAATCAAGCTTCCGTTGCCGTCGTTGCCCCAGCGACCTACTCTCACTGAAGCGCAACGCTGCCCCGCCCCCTGTTTCCGCCCCCAAAAAGCTAAAACTCCACAACCTGTTCGCCAATAATTGGGTCACAAATCTTGTAAAAAAAACTCGTTACCCGAAAATGTTAGTAAAAACAAATAGCAAAGTATTTATTACAACACCCGTCCTTGTTGTTGTTTGTTTGTTTTAATTTTTTTAGTGCCACCAAATAGTTGTTGTTTTCTTGTGTGTTTTCAAAACACGCTTTAATCGAAGAGGTTCAAAGTCCGAATCGCGTTTTCTGAGCGGCTTAACGGGGCCTCTCTCTCTATGTTGCTCTTTTTTTCTCTTCTCAGACTCTCCCTTGCCTTTAGTGGGTGGAGGAGAAGAAGAAGGAGAGCAAAAGCTGAGAGAGCAGAGCTGAGAGCTTTGCTAGATGGTAAACATCTGTAAAACAAACACACCCACACACACATGCAGGCAGGTGCAGCTCTCTCTCTGGCTCCCTCGTAGCCGCCTCCCTTTCTGGCCTACGTGTCTGGTCTGTGGCGCTCACAGGAAAATGCCAAAGAAAAGCATAACCTGACCCAGCCATAACAACAACCAAAAGCTCACAAATGTATACAGAATCCGAAACGCTAATTGATATGGAAAACAGCGAAACTATTAGGTATTGACCTCCTCCATTGACTGTTTTGTTTGTTTTCATACCCGGTAATCGCACACGTTAAGGGGTATACTAGATGCATTCAAGCGATATGTAACTAACGTGTCAAAAGCTATTAAAACACATTCCCAAACCACGTGAAGCACGTGCAAAAGGCATGCAAGCTATACATTTTCCCTTTTAGGGTTAAGTTCTAACCATATTACAATAGTCTCGCTCTTTTAAAAACTGTAGAAGGTTTTCACTTTATTCTAGCATTTTATTTATTTAATAAAATTTACATATCTCCCCAAAAAAAAGTGTCTAAGGGGGAGCAACAGATTTTGAATCATAAAAAAAATTGAATTTAACTAAGAACGTTAAATATTTCATCGAATACCTTTAAAAATCAATAAGTATTTCTGTTATCATTATTTAACAAGTTTTTCTGTTTCTATAAATTTATAAATCACGTTTCGCCGCGTCACACTAATCTCTTCACTTTCCCAAAGCACTTTTCCACTATCTCTCACTCAGGAATAATTTTTCCATAGATTATTGTTTACCTAGTTTTCAGGTTTCTTATCAATATCTTTGTGACAAATAATTTCGATTTTCGCTAGAAATTCAAGTGAAACATACTTCTGTGACACTCTTGATTAATCAGTATATTGATATAGTGGTTCTTAAGATTATGAAGGCTAAACACACCAAAATATCAAAACAAAACTGAACTTCTATCTATAGTTTTATTGGTTAATTCTTTAATGTATATTAAATTTTAAATTAAAGCAATGTCGAGTCATCTCTCAAATATAATAATCTCTTGCCTGTTGGATTACTACATAATTTTGATGTCGAAAACCTGATAGTGTAGAAACCGGGTATCTCACCGTCGAGTATCTTTCAGGTAGCTCTCGTGCTTTTATTAACTTTGTTTTGCTGCTGGCGCTGCGGCAGCTGTGAATGATTTGCGAGGGGGTCGTCGAGGCACAACTGGTTCCCAGCGCCTTAATATCGCTTCGCCTTTCGTCTCGCCCTCGTTAGACATGCGTCGCTACCTCTGCCTCTGCCTCGGCTGCTGCCGCTGCCTTGGTCGTTTGTCGGCGGCTGCCGTCGCACATTTCAAGTTTGCTGCGGTCCAAAGTCCAAAGTGAGAAGATACAGATACACCCGATACGAGCTCGCCCGGCTCTGCGGTGGCATTTTAAACCCTAATAAGCCCCCCAATTCGGGCAGACTTTCTTCGGGAGAACCAAGATCTCTGCTACGTGATAAGCGAGTGTTATTTATGCCAGGTAGACACTTTCAACGCGTCACCGATTGCACTAGGTTATTCTGGCAGGAGGCACTCACTCCTCCCTTATCGCGACCGCGTGCTCCAGTCGTTATCGGTCCCATTTCGCCGAAATTGCGTACTACTTACTTACTCGAGTTCTCACAGGCCCCCCGCCACTGCGATTGATATTGGACTTTCAACTATAAATAGTGCTAAATAGCGATAAACGCACACTCAATTGCTGCTTATCTGGGCCTTTTCATTGGTCAGTTCCCCTGGTTATAAAATCAAATCATTTAAGACTTGTTTTTCAGCTCCGTTTATCATGTGTGTGGGCTGGCTGGCAAACAAATAAACAGGCTAACTAGCCGTGTAACCGCGATAAGTACCGAAGTGGAGAGCCGATCTTCAGTTTAAACTTTAAAGAAGCTTACATAAACCGCATGTAGCATACACTAACCGCCATCTGCATAAAGGCCAAAGTCCCAGTGCGAATTTAAAGTTCATTCATG
>VNJO01004921.1:0-35620 GCA_008042535.1 Drosophila tani
TTGGCACGCCATATGCGTGTATTTTTTAGGGACACTTGCAGAGCGAAGACTGTAGATCACTGAGGGAAATTAGGATGTAAGAATACATTTTCCCCATTAGGTTATGTTTAAGATTAAATATTAAGACAAATTGATATCGAAATGTAAGTAAGTCCCAACTTTTTATTAATGCAACTATCTAAAAATGGTATTTCTTTTGGTTTATTTATTTTTAAAAGCCTAGAAAAGCTTTCCTAGCTTTACATAATTTTATTTATATTAGTCATTTTTTTTATAAACCTTCTTGACTTAGTTTTGGGTACTTTTTATCTCCCTTGACTTATTTCCAACAGTGCCTGGGCAACCTTGTTGCAATTAGTTTTTGCATCACCACCCAGCGCGTAACCGTCGAGTATCGTCTTACCTTTTCAGCCAACCTTGAACTGGCTCAAGTCTCTGGGGGCCCTAAATCTGGCTCAGTAGTTCCCTTCTTTTTTTTTTTCTTTACTCTCCACTTTCCTCTGGGGCCAGTGAGCCGGATGACGCGACTTGGCAGCTTGGCAACTGCAACGGCAGCCCATCTCAGTTCAGTTGGGGCAAACTTCCGTGTAATTAAGTGGCGTTCACAATGCGCTCCACCACCCATTGTGTGCCTGAAACGGAGACGAGCTCTGGCAAAGATCTCTCTGTAGCCTTGTCGGGACCGGGGACCCCACACACAAATTCTTTGTGAAGGCCCAGACAAGCGAATGCACATGATTTCAACGAGGAGCCGTCGTCGCAGAACTGGATTTGGGCGCCAGTTTAGTCACAATGGGGTAAAGAAGGCCTCTAACAAGACTAAAAACGAAGTTATATGTGCTCTTGGGTAAAGGAAGTTGAGGAATTACAAGTTTTTAGGGACTTACAGATTTTATTAAAATATATTTTAAATATATTTTCTATACCTTTTCTAATTTTGACTCACTTTATACTTAAATATTAAGCCAAAAAGTGTCTAAGAAGCTCTAAAAATTCCATAAACCCTCTGTAAGTGTACTTAAAAGACTTCCCAGCTATAGAGACCATGATAGATGGTCAAGGAATCCAACCTCATGACATAGTCATTCAGCCGGGAGTCGCAGCCAGTGGGAAATATGATAAATGGGGCGCTAACTCCCGTACCGAAACCCAAGGCAGCTGCTCCTCCGCTGGACTCAAAATCTAGTTGCCATTCTATTGCCAAAGTCCGGCTTCTTCTCTGGGTTGTAATTTGAGGCCATTTTGGTGCATGGCCACGAAATAAAGTTGTCAGCTGCTCCTTTGCACAAAATGCAAATGATGGCAGACCTGCTCCTCCTCCTGCTCCTCCTTCTCCTCTTTTTGGCCACAGTCTGCTGTTAATTTTTGGTACGTGTCTTGCAAATTAGACTATCGTGCTCCTCCTGCTGAAAACTTCCTAGAGTTTCAATGCCATTTAATCGAAACTTTGAGTGCCAACCGGTTGCCACACAGAAGAAACTAAACCAGAAGCTCGCGAGGAACGGGTTTCGATCGGATCTCAGAGGGTACCCGGGTCCAGCTTGGATCCACTAGAGGTGACCAAAGTGGGGCATATAAAATATTAATATTAATATGATTTGATTCTGACATGCAGGGAACAACTTTATTCAAAAGAAGTAGTCAGAAATGAGGTCACATTTTAAATGTTATTAGGTATGATTAATATATCCTGTATCTTTAGTAAAATAACGAAAATATATTTAGAAAATTACAATAAATTATATTTCATTTTATAGAACATGGTCGAGTCTTTCATCTGCCGAACTTGTAACTACATTTTGATATAACCCCAAAAACAAACCCTTTGGCATGTCATATGGGCAGCTCATTAACGCTAGAGAGCTCTGAACCCTTTGACAACAGAGTGCCTGTGTACTTGGCACTTTTATTGATATAGCTTCTATCGATTGCCAGCTATAAAATCGATCATTAGCGCTCTTAATTTGCAGCGACAAAGAGCGCGACGCGTTGATGGCAACGCTTCAACAGTTTCAGTTTCTATGCAAAGGAAAAAATTTTATTTATAAGGGAATTCATTATAATTATACTAGATAATTTATAATAATAATAGTAGTGTAATCTAGCCAAGGAATCTATTAAAAAATAGTAGAACAATTCTAAATAAAGAATTTTAAACAATATCAAATATTTAGAAATTTGGCTACCGATTTTTCAAATGCTAAACTTATACATTATAAATGCATTTTGATTAAATAAAATCTCTATTTATTTTATTTTTTATTTTCCGTGTACCAATACCAGTTTCATTTGCCACCAAACGGCGGAAAGGGTGCAACGGTCATAAAAATTAAAAGCAAATTACGAACAACTGCACAGCAGTTAACTCGACGATATTAGCACAGTTCGCAGCGGGTCGATAATGCCCGGGTTCGATCGATTGACTGAATGACACCGAACCTGGCGCTGACCAAGCGCGACCTTTTGTCACTTCATAGAGAGCGACAGGGACAGGGGTGGGGATTTTAAGGGGGGTTCTCGAAAGAGGGGGAGGATGGTGAGGTGATGGACGCACCTTAGACGCTGACGCCGACTTCCGTTTGGCATTGAAGCGCAACCGTTTCAATTTCATCGAAAGAGTTAAACAAGTAGGAAGAGTCGCCGATAAAAGGAGTAAGGACTAGAAAGTACCTATTAAAATGGGGTTATTAAAATTTAATATTTTGTCTCGCGATCTAAGAAACTAATGCCTTTCATTGATCCTTTATTTATAGAGTCCTCATGCTAAATAAAATGCTTTTATATATATATATAATTTATTTCTTATTTTTTGCTTATTAATGCTTTTAAAAATGATATTCCTATTTGAGGTTAGACCGATTAATCTATTTAATTTTATTTTAAAAATATATTTTAGGCTTTCTTTCTTTTTCTAGAGACCCTTCCCGAAACTTATATGCCTCTAAAACACCCTATTTTTTGTGAAAGAGTTAAACACGATGGCAACAATTTGAGTGCCTAATGACGCAGAGTAATGAAGTCGCCGCCGCGCCCCCAAAATGCAGAGTCTGTCTCGGAAACCCCGACTACACAGCACTGTGAGAAAAATATTAGCTCAATTTTTCAAAGAAACTTCTAAAGAGTACATTAAATACTTTAGAAGCGATCCTGACTAACGGGCTTAGAGATCTTTACCTAATGAGGTTTATTTTATTTTCCCTTTTAAGTGTGCTATGCTTGTACGATTGTTTCCTCCCTCTACCTTTCTTATTAAATTAATTAATAAATATATTTAGCTCACTTTTAGTGTATAGTTTTTACCCTGTATTTTTCTAAGTGCCCCCGACCGGACTTAACCCAACCCAACCCCTTTTTTTCGCGCTTGATGTGTCGTTGATTTGCTGCCTTCAGCCCGGTAGTCGGCGAGTCTGGTGCTAAAAATCGTCACAGCTGCGCAACATTTCGAATTGAATGAATGGGGGTATATTATATATACTCTCCGGTTCTGTTCTCGGCAGGTTTACGACACGAGGTCAACTGTCCGTGACAAAAGTGTGAATTTCGCCGGGCTTGAACGCCCACTTGAGGCCCATAAAGCAAGTTGCTCGCCTCTCTCTCTTTCGTCGCTATATCTTCTCTGCCGGATTAATCCTTCTAAGCGAGTGACATTTGACAGTCAGTCAGTGTCAAGTCATCAATATGTACTTAGGCCATTCCATCACCTCGGTAAGACCTCGCTGTCTTGGCCCTTTGCTCTTTGTCCCTGGGCCTAATCCTTATGTAAATCTGTCAAATTAGATGCGATTAGTGCAAAGTGAAAAGTAGTTGCCAGCTCTTTGAGCCATCTTTCTCTCGCACACACGAGGGGATTTTTGATTCCGGCCGACTTGTTGATGATGGCCCTCGAAAATGCTTGGAAAACTCTTTGATTTTTGGCCAAGACTTGGTGGAGAAAGAGAGCGTTCAAGGGGGTTAAGCTGGTGTGGGAGTTCAGGAAGGTGGGTTAAGGTAGGAAGTTTAAAATAGAGAAGAAGGGGAAGATTCTATTTTCAGCATTTAATTATTTATTTTACTTCAGATACAATACTAATAAGTATTAGTCCCATTTAACTATTAAGGTGTACGGAATGTAATGATATATTTAATTATATTTATATATTTCTGAATATTTCTTTTAAAGGTTATACTTCCTTTATCCTTTAAATAGTTAACTTTTCCCACGCCCCGACTGTCACACTCCCAAAGCTGAACTTAAAAACCGTGCCGCAATTGTCACAGCTAATAAAATTACATTTTCATTTAAATTAATTTACAAATTCCCACGTAGGCGTTCGTAGGCAAAACAAAAAATATATACATATATTCCTTAAAAAGTCCTACCCCAATTTCACCTAATGCCAAACAAATTGCCAGCAAATCGAATCGCTTAAAAAATCAAGTGATAAAAAATAAGGGAATCACGCGACTCGCCGTCTGCCACAACTAACTATTTCAATTTGCGGGATGGGAAAAAAAGAGAACCAATTGGCAACACCAAAAGCGACCCTCGGACACACAGAAATACTCGTAACTAAATCTAGGAAAATACAAACAGACACAAGGACGACAGGCTCATCATCAACGAGGAAGTGGGAATATATATCGCGATATCCATAATGACACTTTCCGCCGATGCGCAACTGTGACAAAATTAATTTTCAACTTGACTGCATCCGGACGGGACTCGGACTCGGATTTGGATTGGGCCTGGGATTGGTATCCTGTCTGCATCCTCGCCCGCCGTCTGTTGACGATAATGAGACCATAGATAACGCAATTTTATGTTCCACCCGAATTTCACAAATAGTTGCGCGAATTTTCCCCCCAGACTACAGTGTGTGCACTGGAAATAAATATTTAGATATGACCTAGACTTAATTTAATAAGAGAAATTTAAGAAATATTTTATAAGAATTAAATTATAAGAAATAATTTATTTTTCAATAAGACATTGGTTAGTAATACATTTTCTTTTGGAAATATGATAACTCATTAAAATATCTCTGCAATTTTTATATATTCTATTTATACATATTTTCCACTAGTTTTGTTTATACTTCCCAACTAGCTTTAACAAATATACTTAAATTATATTATATTAATTGTTTATCATAAAATTCTATTTTATTTATATATGTCATATATATTTAAATATATAAATTAAATTATCATTCTTTCCAACAGTTTTTAACACTCACTTCACTGTAATGTTTATCTTAATAATAAGTATTTTTTAAAATATAAATATAATATATAAATTATTTATTATTTATATATACACTTTTTTCAAAGTAAATGGCAAAATATATTTATTTATTGCTGCTTTCGCCGAGTGCATACGCTGAATGTGTCCGTATCCGTGTCCCGGGTCTTTTGGGTTCCCGGGTGCCCGGGTGCAAAGCACTCACAAGTCAACAACCACGGCTCTTCCACTTCCACCCCGTTTGCCGCCCCTGAATCGTTCCGTAGTAATACTCGCAACTGAAATGGACTCTCGGCCCGAGGGCCAACGCCACCGCACTGACAAACTGTTCCGCTAAATAAATCACGATTCATGATTATCGCCATGAAATCGAAATTTTCTGCTTTATTTTTCATGCCTCGGAACAAGTTATCTAATATGCTTTTAAACGGAAAGGGAAAAAGGGGGAAGAGCGGCGAGTGCAGTGGCTTAAACGAATAGCTGAATTATTGATTTAGGTTGGAGTTACGAGTTAGTTCCGTGAGGGATTTGGGAAGGGAATAAAGGCTTATATGGGGTGGAGAAAATTAGCTTTAAAAGACAATAAAATAAAAAAATAAATTGTTACTTAAAAAGGTAAATTTGCTTTAATGCTAACAATATTAATAAAGGTTTTAGCTTATATTTATTCCAAGAAAGTAACCTAAAAAAGTCAATAAGAAAAGTCACTAAAAATTTGTTCTGGAGTATAGATTTTCCCAAGCAGGATCAAGGCTTACTTTGTGACCCTTATAGCTAAAATACAAATATTAAGAACAAGTAATTACAAGGCATTGTCAGCTAGAAAACAGATCCTTATGGTTCAAAAACTCAGCTAATTTTGTTATTCGCATTTCTTGAACTCCAATTAACTTTTGCCTTCACAGAGTCAATGTCAAGGCTGATTTGAGTTGCAGTCAAGGTTTTCCATAACAACAGAGAATCAGGGAATCAGAGAAACCGAATCAACATCAGAATCAGTGACAAATCCTGAGAAAGTCAAGCCACCAAACAATGCAACTCATCATCATCGTCGTTGGCAGCACCAGGGTGATGTGATTTCATCTGGTCATCCCCAAAGGAGGAGAGAGCAACCCTCGAACAAAAAAAAATAACCGCAAACACAAGCCACTGCTGATGTCCTGTCATATTTGCTCATTTAACGGGCTGACACATCAATGTCACATCCAGTCAGCCAACCAAAAAAGAGCCTCCGGCTGACAGCTAATCCAATGGCAATTATAATGCCGTAACGGCCGATCCTTACTCCGATTCAGAGAACCAGAGGCTGCTGTTGCTGGTGTGAAGGAAACCCTCAATTCATCTAATTGAAGCTAAGCAGAACCAGCATATTCCTTTGTTTTTCTAGCGAGTAAAAGTGTCAAAACTGACATGACAAGGCGAACGAATCAAAGGGAAATCAACCGCAGTAATCAGCGCTTTTTGTAGGGGCGGGATTTTCCGAGGGGGACTTGATTTTTTCGGACACTTGACATGCATATGAAAATTCTGACACGTCAACGCGCACAGTGCTTTCTCGGTTTCAGCCTCGGTTTGCAGTTCTCGTAATTGGAAACATTACTAATTCCAGGGATACAGATGGGGAGTCCCCCGGCCTCGAAAAAAAACAACTGATTGACACATTTGACTAAAGTTGCGATTATACGAGTGTGTGTCGTGTGTTCCGCCGGTAATTTCCATTTCCATATCACTCATTGTGACAGCTCTTCTTCGGATTTCAATTGCCGGTGTCTTTTGAGGGGATTTTCCTTATTACCATATCAAAGGGAAACGGAAAACTTGGGGCCAGATGGGTGGTCGTCTTTGCTGTGGCGAAATGGGGTCACCAATTAGAGCAAAACCTCAGCGAATCAATCACCTCGAAGTACTTAGACACTGGGCAAAAATATATATTAGAGCTTATAAATATAGTCTTTAGAAGCCATTAAATATGTTTATTTATATTAATTCTTAAAGCTAATTTTATTCAGTATAAATATTGTTAAAAGAATTTATAAACTAAAGTAAGCATAGCCCTTTTCTCTGACTGATTTAGCTCCTGCCCAGCAACTACCTTATTCTCTTTCTCTCTCTTGGCCAACTCCCGATTCCTGGCCCCGTCTGGCTGTCGCTACAAACGCCAGTCCAATTTGTTACAATGCGTTACACTCATCCGACTGATGTCTGACTTTGTTTGGCTCCAAACTTGCTACGCATTCCAGGAGCTGCACAAGGTATCTCCACCATGTTGGTCTCTCTGCTCTGTTGGTTAAGCCCCTGCGGATCGGATCGGATTGGATTGGATCGGATGGGGATCGGAGACGGACAGAAATCCATTCATCAGTGGCAAATTTGTTGGTGGTATGAATCCATCATGTTGCCAGTGAAAGATCGTTTGTCGCTGATCATCAGCTTAAAAATCGCGCAAATGACGAGCGTAAGACACCAGAGAGATGTGGTCTCGGTCCCATGACGGTGGCTCTGGCAGCTCAGCGGTTACCAACTTAAGCTGACAACAACATCCCCAGCCCAGCGAGGAGCGGGAGAAAGCATTCGCGGATCGGTCTGTCGTTTTAACTGGTTTCATCTCGGATCTCGCAGCGTATAAGTAAGCTAATGAGGTTGCTCTACCTGGGTCTGAGTAAGGGGTATTTTATATAGATAAATATATAAAAATATCTGGAGTGTTATTTAGTTAAATTTGTTATTTTTGAAGTTCCATATTTATATTTAAAAATATTATTTTTGCTTTTATTGCCATAATTTTGTAGCTCATTGAATAAACTCCCTGGTCGAACCCTTTTTTCGCAACTGCTGCGTTTTTTTTGGGGGCAGCCAAGGCAGCTACCTCATATAGGAATTCCCCCCAACTGCGCCAACACACAAATGATGTTGATTTTTATCAAAACTTATTGAGAAAACGTAATTTTTTAAGCTTTACATGTGCGAAGGCAGAGCAAAGAAGTGAGTCCGGTGGCTTAGCGAGACTGCCTTTTTGTGAGTTGAGTGGTGGAGCGGGCACACCTAAAGAAATTTAAGTAAATATATTTTTAAATTACTTTATAAAATTGAAATAATTTAATTCAATGAAGAAACTAATGAGGAATTTATGTACTTATTTTTTAAATACCATTTCCTTACTTATCCTATCTTAAAAATATTTAAATCAACATTAAGACCAAGAATATTTCGTAGGTAGGAGAGCTTGAGCACACATAAAGAAAATGTATTTTAAAATTAATTTTTAAACAGGAAAAAAATTAATGTAATGAAGTGACTAATATGGAATATATGTGCCCATTTTTAACACAACAATTTCCGGTATTTATCCTTTCTTAAAATTTGTTAAATCATAATTAAGACCAGGAAAACCTATTTTTTAGAATATGTATTTTAAAATTAGTTTTTAGAAATATTAAGAAGTTTATCCACCAGTTTTTTCATATTTAAATATTTTTTTAATACATTTTAAAATTAATTAAAGGCTAAGAATATTTTTTCTAGTGCTAAAAATGCTTGTGGATTTGAAAAATCAGCACAAATCGGGCAGCTATAAATACTCGGAGCAAATAAAGCCTACCTGCTGGCTGACTGGTTGTCTGCCAGCCGGCTGTCCATCAATATCCAGGCAGTTTTATTTTGGTAGCCACAGACAGATGTGTGGTCCTGTGACTGCAGGAATAAATTTCCATTAACGCGGACCCATAGTACATACAATTGATTTAAATTGCCGCCGACCGCACATATTTCACGCGACAAATTCTCTCTCGTCTCTCTAGAATTTATTGTTTGTTTTTAACCCCAGCGAGATATAGACTAACGATCTTCTAATAGTTGCAGCAGATTAATCTTGCCGACAACTGGACGCGACCGGCGATGAATCAAAATGAAAACATAAAAGCGATTTAAAATCGATTAACCCGATTTGCCGACATGCAACAGGTTCGGCCCTCAATTTGGGTCTTATTATCGAAAAAGCGCGGCTTAAAACAAAGGCGGCTGCAAATTGCCGGGGATCGGGGATCGGGTATGGGAGATCCCAGATCGAGGAATCTCTGGGCTCCACTGAAGACAGAACATTCAGCAAGGCGAACGCCTACCGCAGAGTTCTCTCTTTTCTTTTTTTTGTTCGTATTTTTTCGTATCCCAATCCAGCCGGCCGGGAAAGAGGTGAGAAAATTGTTGATTAGCTTCTATGGAGGCAGAAGTTCCCGTTTTCGGACGATCTTGATGAAGATCAACATGCCAGCGATGGGGCGTGGCCGAATATGACTTTGATATCTGTCGGCATTTTGGCTTTTGACTTTTGTGGAACGCATCTTTGGCCGATAAAACATGCACCAGATACGGCAATATATAACTGAGGGAATATTAGTTGAAAAATCGTATGGAATGCGGAAATACTCTTTTTAAAAGGCTCTCATGAAGAAAAGATATCTAGAATTCATTCCTTCCTAAATATATGCTTCATTTAATTACTGACAAAATTCCTATTAATTTTTTGTAGCTGTTAAATGCATTTCTGGCCATATATTAGACCCTACTTGCCGGCATTCCATGCCATTTCCACGCGGATCCGAATGAGATCTCATCCCAGCGACTAAACGTCCTGTAATCACGCCATATTCTAGTTGTTACAACCATTTGCATATACTCAATATGCCCTCGACCGATCCCCGCGGATAATTACGGTCGGCGGCTGCTGATTCCGCTCGACTCCTCGTTCCGTAGGAGCCCACTATCACTTACTACACTCAACGCCCCGCGATCTGATCCCAAGGCATGTGAATCGGAGGCAGCATCATCGGGATCAGGGATCGGGATCGGGATCGGTCAGATAGCAACGGAGCGGGCTAATAATAAATTCGAACGCGTGCAAGCGCATGCCACCTCCTCATCCTCATCCTCTGCGGAGTCGCCACCAACTACGGCACCTTGCAACCGCCAAAGTTTGCCACCAACTCTCCGGGGCCAGGCAGGGCCGCCGCCGCCGCCTTTGGTGTCGGCCGCTCTATAATTATCTCAAACTGAAATTAACCGTCGAAAGAGTCGGCCAGAGATTATGCGCTGCGCATCGAGATTGAGAACCGAGAGCAAGTGGGCAAGTGCACCGGGGAAAAATATAATAAAATGTAATAAACTCAAGACATTAAGTAATATATTTTTTAATATTATTTTATTGTCCTAATTAGCATAGTTATTATATATTTATTTCCGGTTTTTATGTGCACTTATAGAAAGAGTTTTTAGATAGCAGAAAATGAAGTTTAAAAGCTTAGAAATCGTTTTGTAAAAATCGTGTTTGATCAATTGTAATTTTGTGGAATTATTTATGGGCTTTAATTTAAATAAATTATATTCAAAAGTCATAACATTTATTAATAGTCAAGTAAACTCAGAGTTTCTGTAATTTATTCCATCTAATCTTAATCATTCAAGCCTTAAAAAATGTAAAGTAAATAATAAGTAACTACAGCGCCTTTCCTGATTATTTCTATAATATTTACAGTCCTTTTTTTATATCAAATTCCTCTTTATCAAACGCCCTTAAATTCTAAGCAACTTTAGATAGTTAATACTATTTTTTTTTTGAGTGCACTCTGGCCAGCAGGAATGGGCAGCGCATCGCATGCTAACACTGCCTCTGCATGCTAGACGCGTTTTGCGATTCCGATGGATTGGAGGAGCATCGCTGGCCGCCAGGGGGAACCTGGGAAGAAGATGCCTAAGATGAGACATTCTCTCACCTCGCCGCCGCCGATGTTTGTGCTAATTTATTGCGCGTTAATATCGACAGGAAGGCAGAGACAGAGAGAGAGAGCGGACCAGTTTCCCGATTCTCCACACTCCCCATACTCGACTCTAATTGAAATGCTCGACTCTCCATAGTATCTATCTATCTTATCGCCAGCGTCACACTTACTCTACACATGTTACTCCGACGGATACCGCCACCAGGTTCCCTCGTTGCCTCCCTGACTCCCGCCGGATCGGAGCTCATTAGCGGAATTACAAGTCATTACCCGCCGCCTGAACTGACCGGGCGAGCAACTCGCTCTTGGACTCGGCAATTATAAGTAAATTAACTTTTTGGCCCAAGTATGAAGATTAGAATCTAGGCTACCGCCGCCCGAACTCGATGTATGATTGATGGATTGTCCATATCAATGACAACTCATCTAAGGAGTCTCTATAGAGGGGAGGGGAAATAAGGCTAATGAAGTCATAGTAAGGAAGCCAGAGGCAGGGACATTATTAAAGAAAATAAAACAAAAGGAAAAGGGAAGGTATCTCTAAGAATTAAGAAAATAAATATTACTAAGGTTTTTTTTGAATTTATTAAATATTTCTGTTAGGCAAGAAAAGAAAAAGAATCTTTAAATTAAATTTTAATACTGAATTTAGGGCTATATTTTATTAATAACATGGAAAAAAATATTATAAATTCTTCAAGTAAATATATTTATCAAAATAATACCCTGAACAATTATCTTTATCCCTAGAAAGTCCCTAATAAATCTTTTTAAAGTCAAAACAAATAGCTTTCTTAAACTAACTTTAACACAACATAAAGACAAGCACCTCCTGTGACTCAGATTTAAGTTCCGAAAACAATAAAAATAACCTCGCAACTAACTCCCCTTTTGCCTCATTGAAGTAAACACTTCACACCAACTCAGAGCTAACCAGCAAATAGAAATCAGAAGATGCACTTAGTTTAATTGGATATTCGGGGGCAATTTCAATTAGTCCAACAATTTGGCACGCATTTAATTGCACCAAAAACCCGAGCAAATCCTTGACAGGCTGGCACCCCACCGACCGAAGTACCAAATTGCAATAAAATGTATTAAAAACGAGAGCGAGGCTTGGGCCAGACAATAAAATCCCCTCAACCTGCTCTTCTGCTTTTCCACTGACAACTTTCGCCCTGCTCATTTAACATTTTACCATAAAAATGTTGAAAAACAATGGCGGCTTGTTTCAGAGACACCTCCCCCTTTGGCTGGTCGGTCGGGGAGTTTATCTCACTCTCCTCCTGGCCACATTAGACAGCCACGTGTCTGGGTCATTATGCTGAAAGTTACACGAACGTGGCGTCGGCGTTGACGTTTACCCGGAGTCGCACTTTTTTCTCTCTGTTTTTCGGGGCCCACTTGGAGGCGAGGCGAGAGTAAAGTGTCTACGCAACAACCCGGTGCCCCACCCACCAAAAAGACAAAAGCAAAGCCAAGCCAATCAGCACTGGGAAAAATCGGAAACTATAAATTATTAATTTGTCTAGGCTGGAAAAGTTTTTCCCCTACTTGGATGTTAATACAGAACCAAAAGGATTAATATTAAATTATTAAGATGCACAAACTATGTTGTTTCATATTTAATATATGAATTTAAAGGCTTAAAACATGGGTGGGCAAGGTTTCTTAAGTTAGAAGCCCCCAGAGAAACAGCTGACTTAAAAAAGAATGGGCTTAGACAAAGTTGCAGGAAATTAAATATTTAAAACCTCATACAAATCGACAGAAAATATACACATTCATAGAAAAAGAATAATTCGAAATATACAAGAAATTAAGTAATGGAAAATTAATACCATTCAATACTAGATTAAATATATTTCCAACCTTACTCGAAGGAAACCGCTGCTAGTGCTCGGTTAAATAATTATTAATTTTAACATTGTATGCTAGGCTTAATTTGTTAAATAAATAATAATATAAAACCTAATTAAATTCCCTTTTTAGATTACATACTAGGTTAAATTAAACCTTACAAAAACGTTTTTCCCTCAGTGTAAACTCCGGCTTGTAGCACAATTTGTAGCTGTCAGTGGGACAGCGAGACAGACAGCCAGAAGGACAGACGTGACACGTGTGTGAGTGTGTAAGTGAGTGGGCGGGTGTCAGTGGCTTAGCTATAACTAAGATATAGCCACCAACACCCGCCCGATGCGATTATCGCACGATGTCCGTCCGTCCGACTTCCCCCCGGAACTTGACTGGTTTTAAAAATTAGAAACGGATTTGGCATTGCGCATAATGCGGCTTAGCCTGGCAACTCCCTTTCCCCTCTCGGATTTATATGGCCCATCGGTCGGAAACAACATAATTGTTAATTTTAATGGCCTATGAAAAGCGGGGATTGTTTTGGGATTACCGCAGATGAGCGAGCGTCGGTCAGGTTGAAGTCCGGACTCCGGATGATGAGGGGTGTGTGTGTTACGAGTCGAATGTCAAGCGCAGAGGAAGTGTGTGCCAAGCAGCGTTGTGTAAGTGAAATTATATATCCGATACCAGGAAAATAAGCCCTATTTATAGGAGTTACGGGATAAGATTGTATTTCGATTTAATTAATTCAAAAGGGAAGTTATTTGGAGGTTGTATATCCTAAGGGTTTTGTATTTTAGTTATATTAATTGAATACTGGGAGAAAGCCTTAATATTAAGCTATTTTTCTTATAAATAAAACAATTATTATTACTCTATATACAGAATTATTTTATTAAAAATCTTTTAAAAATCCTAAAAAAAAAAAAATTTCCAAAAATGTTACCACAATTGTAATTCTTTTGTTTTTCAAAGGTGCAACTGCAACTAAATCTCTGTATTTTTAAACTCCAGACTATTTAAATTTTAAGACATTTTCCTTGGTATTTCCCTGGAATCCCCTTTCCAAGTTCATTGCCATCCCATCCCTCTCCCTTTTTTTGTTACGCGAAACCCAAAGCTCACCGCCACCGCCCTTCTTGGCTTTCTGGCCCGCTCTCTGTCAATGTCAGAAGATTTCCGTATAAATAATTCCCAACTAACGAACCGAGGCTCCCTAAGCATATATCATCGACTCGTATTACGCTGACACTTTCGTGTGAGGTCCTCGCCCAGGAGTCGCACATTTTCGGGGCCCTGAAAATGTTGCGGCAACACATGTGTCACTAACATGTCAATTAGATGCCCCAAAAAAAAAAAAAAAAAAAAAAAACTTGGGGCTCTGAGGAGAAGAGATTTTTTCGAAATAAAAATTCAAACACGTGGCTGCCGTTGGGGGACAAAAAAAAAAAGGTGGGAAAGCGGCTACTCTCTAGATTCAAGGAAAACGTTGAAGTGTGAACAATTTGTGGCCAGGATCTCGCGCCCTGGCACTCACAGTTAATTAAGGGACACACATGGCCCACCCAATAGGGAATGTTTTGATATCTCTCTCTCTGACTGTCTCTCTCCTCGTAATTATTTAAAATTAATGACAATACAAAAATGTGACGTCCTGTGCTGTGTGCTCCCCGATGTGGCGCCACTTAAGCGCCCCCCCGTTCGCATAATTTATTAATTGTCAACTAAATTTGACATTTCCAATGTGTTGGCAATCACAAGGGGGCGCGGAAGGCATTCAATTTGAATGTTTCGGTTTCTCTTGGATTTTCGGTGCTCTGTCGAAGTGTGAGAATTATGCGGTGCATACAGGCTGCTTTTTGTCTGCTGGAATGTCATAAATTTCGACGCGCTCATTAGCGTTGGCGGTCGAACGTCTGTTATTTATACTCTTGAGTAAGGATATTGCAGTTATATAGAGTATATGTTTTTTTGAAGTTAAAGGAGAGTGAGTTTATGGGTCTGTAAACCAATTTTTATTAGCCGGAATTTGATGTACTTATATATGTAGTAGTAAGATAAATTAATTAAATCAAATGAAAATATATTAAAAACTTGTAGGAAAACCATCGATACGTCATACATTAATTTTAAAAGTGAGAAATTAAATTAAATTCTCCATACTTATTCTAAATATACTACTAGTTATGCGTATTTTAAGAGATTAAAATTTAAATGTCTTCATTTACATAACATTTTGATACTAAGTACCTTTAGGGAACATGCAGGAATTGCACCTAAAAATTCCAAGTACGAAAAGGTTTTAAAAAAAAATTTAAAGCATTGTGCTCGTTTTAATTAATAATTTAGGGCATCCCCAACCCTCCCTCGAACCACCTGCCACCTCCGCGTTTAATACTGCATGGCCTTTCTCATTTTTCCTGGCCACTTGTGTGGCCCGTAGATTTGACAATTTTGTACAAAAACCTCGCAACATTTTCCAGAACTCGTGCGCAAAACGAGCCACAAAACAAAAAAACAACAGAAAAATCGAAAAAGAACAGCAGAACATTTTCATAATAATTTAATGGCCGTGTTTGAAATCCGATATCGCCATCTGGATGTGTGTATATGTTGGCTGTGCTGTTGCCTGTCACTTTTCACATTGCCTGCGAGAGACATAAATAATAATTTATTTGGTTAGTGGCCATAAATGTTTCATTTGACAATTTCTCATCTAATTTTGCACTAACTGGACGACATTAATCAAGCGCGATTTGTGTGAGTCGAAAACTATTTATAGGCATCGAGGCGAGTTCATCATCCTGACATGTGTTTTCCACCCTTGGAACAGGTGAATATTGCTCTGAAAATGCACATAAATTTCAGTCAACATTCATTTATCAATTTGTGCAGCAGCGCTCGCTCTTTTTTTGAACAAATATTTATGTAATTAATTAAACTCGAACTATTATAATTTAATGCCTACTGTTCGGTTCTCCAGTTGAAAACAACACGCGCCCTATAAAACAGGGTGAATCGATGTGTAGTTGCTTTAGCTGGAAAAACCGCATGACGTCCTCTTGAAGGGAAAACACCGGAACAGGTGCCTTTTGGCCAACAACACGAGCGGCGGTAAAAATGCAGCAGCAAAGTTGAAAAGTCATCTCGGGGCGCGTTTAATTGATTATTTTCGGGGTTGGCTTTTCGGGGAATTTTTAGCAATAGAAAAATACGAAATGAAATAGTTTTATAAGCTAATTAATTAGTTTTGTGGTTTTATGGGATGGTTTGATGGGAAATTAGGAAGTTTAATAGTATTTACACAGATGATTAAATTGTTAAATTTGTTGAAATTTATTTTCAATATTTCCTTTACGAAAAGGTATCACTTTGAACAATTAAAATTATGTTTTTAAGGCTTTAACCGTTTTAAAATTCAAGTAAAAAAGGTTAAACAAAGGTTTCATCTGTTTTTTTTTATAAAAACAAATTTAAAACTAAATTTCTCCAACAAAACCAATTTTTTAAAATATATTTTCAAAGTTTAAAGGAACTGCTGTACGAAAATTATTTAATAAACGAATATAATAAAACTGGGATAAAAATAAAAGCAAGAAACTATTTTAGAATATTTTTTTTACCAAAAATTCAACAAATTCTCACTATTTTTTATTTGTGTTCAATTTCTTCTATCAGTGCCACTGTGCAGACCACACATTTGCACAATTGAGTGAATAAATTGCTGGCATTTCGATCGAATCAATTGGTTTGTCATTGCATCAGGCAATGTGTCGTCGCTGGCAAGAGCAACATCTAGACTTGCGGCAGCAATTGCAGCAACAGCAGCAACTGCAACAATTGCAACAATGCAACACAAGGTGCGTGTAAATTTAGAACCGAGGCGGAGCCGCCACCCAAGTGGCTAAAAGTGTCAATTCGTGAAAATTTCACAAATTCCGATCGATGTGAATAATCAGAATTGGCGGCGACAACAACAACACCAAAGGAAAAGGCGCTTTGATGTGCGAACTAAAAAAGTCCTGCCAAAAAAAAAGTACTAAAAAAAAAGAAAAAGAAAAATGAAACTGAGAGGGAAAATAAAACAGAAACAACGTTGTTGAGTGACAAACAATTGCAAGTGAAAGGCGGGCAGGAAAGGAGGAAAAGGCAAGAAAAGGGGAATAGTATTCCCCTGGGGTTAAAATCAAAGGGTGGCAAAGGGGGGCTTCAATTGCTGCAGCAGTTGTGCAAAAATCTTGCTCTTTTTAATCGCTTTTTGCTCGGCTTTTGTCTCGTGCGACTTTTAATTAAGTATATTGCCTGCAGGCCCCGGCAACAACAGCAACTATAGCAACAGCCACGGCAGCAAGGCGGCAGCAACATCTGCTGCTTCTTCTTGGGCCAAAAACTAATTTCTTCGTGCACAGCAAGAAATATATAGATATTTGAAGAGGGTTTAAGATGAAAGTATGCGCAAAAAAATATAAGTTATTTATTTAAATAATGTTTAATATTTATTATAAACTTAAAATAACAATTTAAAGGTTTTAAGGCAAAGAACGGCCATACATTTGTATTGCAATATGCAGCTATTTTTCTGCTGGTAACGAAAATCGTGCTCTCTTTTCGATTGCACAAATTTGAGAGCTGAAAATCTTAAATTATAATGCGCCATGTTTTGGGCTATAGAAAAAAATATTAAAAGATACAGTTAAAACACTTAAGTTGTCATCGTACCATAAAATCGTAACATAAAATGCTAAATGCTTTACAAAATACTAAAAGGGCTACACTATGCCATACTCGTAGTACTCAGTTAATGCTTACAGAGTTTAAAAAAATTGTATGGCGTTTCGCATCTTGAACTTCTAATCTCTTTGCTCAGACTTTACCATATGGAATAATTCCTGACAGAAGCTCTGGAGTTTTTATTAAAAATTGAAGAAGGAATAATTTAAAAGATCATAATCAGTTAAAAGAACCCACAAAAATGTGATTACGTCTAAAATTTTGATGTGTTTCGAGAAATATCTTCGGGAAATCGTAACCATACAAATGTCTAGTTATTTGTATTAATAATTTCAAAATTTTCCAATATTTTAAGCCAAGTTTAATGTCTTTTTGCCCAGTGTAACCACACACATACAGTTACATACCAGGGGCGCACACACTCAATCCCAGCTCCTTGTGGCTCATTTATTTGAGTGCTGCAATTGTTAACAAGCTACGGACAAGTTGCAACTTGTCTGCTTTCCTGCTGCTGCACTACCATCTTGTTTCGGCCACCCTCTCTTTCATCGCCGCCCCCCCTTTGTGTGGAGCCCTCTCTTTCGCGTGCCAGTTTTCCCTCTCTTTCGCTCTGCCCCGTTGGAGTGCGTGCGCCGTAGTTAGAGAGCTTTCAACATTCTGCTGCCATTTTCGCCAAGCAACGCCCTCAATCATCCGCTTTTTAGCACTCAAAAATTTTGCACTCAGTTTCCTCTCTCACTGGAAGTGCTCGCCGGCGCTCTCTTTCTGTCCGCCTTGTCGCTCGCTCTCTTTGTCGCACGCACACTCTCGCCGCAACCTCCCCCCGCCAAAATGGCCGCCAGCAAGTTTTGCACTCACTCAAAAAACCCGTCTGTCCTCTTCGTCGTCGTCTGGGCTTTTCTCCATTCCTGCGCTCTTTTTGCTCCTTCGCTTTCATTTCGCATTCGTCGCAGCCGCCGTTCGCATGGAAATTCCTTGCTCGATTTTCCAACGCTTTCTATTTAGGATTTTTCGTTAAGTAAAGTAGTGTAAAATAGAGGGAAAAGATAAAAAAAAGAGAGCTTTAGTTTTTATTTCAAATTGTTAAAGAATTTGTGTATTTTCTTCTTCAAAATTGTGCTTAATTTAATAGGTTTTAAATGTATTAAAAAAAAAAATAAACATGTTTCGTTAAAAGTATATTTAATGCAAAATATTTATTAAAAGTAAAGCCAACACAAATATAGAAAAGTGAAAAATACTAAATCTATATCCCAAAACTATATATAAACATTATTCACTTTGATCTGGTTGTCGCGTATATTTCGCACCTGATTAATATTAAATTTTATTTCGGCATTTTTCGCTCGCTGATTATTTTGATTATTATTTTCCATGCTTCGTCGCACATAATTCACAGGCCATACAAAATGTGTAAAGGCGACGAAAAACGCAAAGGCCACTAAAAAAAAAGAACTAGGAAAATTTATGATGGAAAATATAGTTTTTTTTCTTTTATTTTTACCTTTTGGCCATTAAAATCACTTCGTGGCCCATTGAAGCGTGTGCGAGTGATAAAAAAAGAAATATAGGAAGAAAATATATAAAAGCTTTAGTCAGAGAATTTAAGCAGAGTTTTCTTCAGAATTTATTTATTTATAGATCTTATAAAATATAGAAAATATAAGTTTTATTATTATGTTTATAGGATTAAAATTATAAGCAATTTAAGTTATTTTTAAGGGGGTAATTCCTTCTTTAAAGGCTAAGAAAATATTTAATTAAGATTAAAAACTTTAGTCACAGGAACAAAGGCTAAGAATATATTTAATTAAGATAAAAACTTTAGTCACAGAAATCGAGCAGAGTTTTCTTCGGGATTTATTTATTTATATAACTTAGAAAATTTATTTATTATTATATTGTTATAGAATACAAATTAGAGGCAATTAAGATATTTTAAATGGGTGTTCACTAGTTTAAAGACTAGAAGAAAAATAAATTAAGATAGACTTCAAGAAACTATAACGCTTTTATATTAAGTATTATTCTAATTTATTTCCAAGTTAATAAATAAATTGCTATAAAATATAAATTTTTTAAATATAATAGATTTAAGCTGGTCTACATCAATATAATATGCATAAACCCTTTTTTAATGAAGCGAATAGTAATTGTAGACTCCTTCTTTGAGACTCCATGACATACACGCAATTCCCCAACGTTTTAAGATTTTATGGAACTGCGGAAAAGTGGCTTGGCGCAGCGTTGACATCTTATTACAGCCAATAACGAAATAAGCATGGCAATTAAGTCGGCTGCAGCTGGCGCCGCCCCCACAGAACCCCAACAGCAGCAGATGCCTGGATATATCCGCAAGATACATTTCATTCTGGGCGGTCGCCTGTGCAAATGTGCCACTCAAACTGAGTGTGTGTGCGAGTGTGCATGTTTGTTTGTAATTAGTGGCAAGTTTTTGTCTCCGTTCTTGGATTTTGGCCTGTGTGCCGCCTGCCATCCAGATATGCCAGCAAAAGATGAGCTACAAATTTCTCAAATGTCAACACCAAGAGTCTGAGCTCCCACACACTCTCGCATCTGACAGATACTTTCGCCGAGCAAGTGTGTGTGTGTGCTGGGTGTTTTTGCATCTGCCTCCAGATGAAATGTACATTTTTCATAGCCTCATTGCATTTGTTAATGCAGACTTGTCATTTATTAATAGTCAAGTTTTCCTTGATATTGATGAAGCCTTCACTAGATCAATCAGCAGGCAGTTCATTTGCTGGCAACAGTTAGCCCATATAAACAGTATATACGTAGTATTTTCCCCCCGATTATCTTGAGGATCTTTTCTTGGGCACTTCATTAGCCGGTTGACAGCTGCTAATGAACCTTTCAAAAGCACAACCTCCTTTGGCAAAGGCAAGCTCATTGAACGATTCAGCAGCAGGCGGCGTGCACGAAATTGCGAAACTAATTTACAATGGCATTACTTTCGTATAAATGGTTTAGGGATTTTCCAGTTGAGGTTTAATTGGTACCCTTTGGTATAAATTCCTAATTTTTAGGGGTTGAAATGTATTTTTAAAGGATTTTAATGATTATTTCATGGGTTAATTGGTTCAATATTTAAGTTATGGATAAGCAGCTTAGGAAATTCGTTTACTAGTCATTAATCAGTTTTAAAAAACTATTTATAACTTTTTTACCTTTTAAATAAACTGTTTAATATTTTAGACTCTAAAATTTAGAGACTTAAAATGTTTACTTTTCAATATCAAGTTAAATTCTTATAATATATATGTTTATGTTGGTAAAATATAAAATACTATTCGCTTACAATTATTTTATAACTAAATAATAAGCGGTATAGCACCGCCTCATAACTCTTCCTTGGCATATTCCTTGGGTATAGGAATTTTCCTAGCCCCGGCGGGACCAACTTAAATTGCAGCGATAAGCTTTAAACTGCGAGCACTTCCGGAACATTGCCCGGACGGACGACGCCTTGGATATAAATATATATATCCCATACAAAGTATATAGCACATGTAGTTAGTGTGTCCAGCCTGGAAAGTGTTGGCAAGGATATGCTTAAACATGCAAATTTTCAATATGCAGACAAAACAGACACAAGCACAACTTGCCTGCCTGCCTGCCTGCCTGCCTGCCATCCTGGCTGCCTTCCTGCCCAGAATCGCAGGATCTGGGAGGTGGAAATTTTCACTGGCTCTGGCGGAACGTGAAATGCAATTGGGGCCATCATCCATGCAGCCCACTCTCAAACCCAACCCCTTTCGCCATGGCATTCGATGAAATTGCCCGATTGTGTTGAAGTGTGATGTAGGCTTCGCTTGTTGTTGGCCAGCCAAGGAGAGGCCAGTCCAGGCCAAGGGGCCTTTGGCACATTTCTGTGTCGTGAAATTAATTTCTCCACTCCGCCACTCTTGTTAAAAACTGCACTCGCTCGGTCTCTTTATTTAATATACGAAGTGTGTGTGTGTGTGTGCACTCAAATTACCATAATTAAACAGGCCTTGCCTGCGGCCTAATAATACCAGCTAGTTTGCTCACCACTTGGTGGCTTTCTAAAGCTCATTTTTGGATTTTATGAAGTACTTAGGTGGGTCAGTAATTAAGGTATTTTATTTTTGGGTATTTTGTGGTCCATGAAAAATATTTGCAGCTCTAATTGTGACTAAGTGTGCCTATTTTTTACCAATACAAATTGTTTAAAAAGTTGGTGCAGTGTTTAAAATTGTTTGAATAGAATTTGAAGTCGATATTTCCTATAATTTTTTATATTTTCTATAGAAAAAATTTAAATTATTAATATTACCTTCAGAAAACCCCACTTTCTTTATAGATTTTCCAAAACTTCTAGTCATTATTATTATTTCATTATTATCATTATTAGTCATTATATTCTTTACATAAAAAATGTGGAAATATTACTTTTACTTTTGAAAAACCACTCTTTCTATAAAAATTCCCCAAAATCGCCTATATATTTCCGATCTAGAATTTCTCTTTTGCCTATAATTCTGGTCCAATAACAATCATTTATCATTTCATAACACATACACACACTACACACAGTGTGTTAAATACCACTCAGAACTAAAAAAGCCACAAAAAAGTTGCCAAATCATGGAGCTAAATGTACACTCGTATCTTCATTTGACATGCTGACGTTTATAGCGTTGTTTTTGGTCTTCTTTTTTTTATTTTCCATGTTGCCTCTTTTGATAAATTGAATAAATTTTATGGTATAATTAACTCATGTTCATGGCTAATGTGACCGGGCCCCGCCCTCGTCATTAAATGTGTGGTTGTCATTGCATCCGAGCGGCTAAGTGGATCACGATATTGATATAGACATGAACAAGAGCGGTAATTATTTCGCTAAAATATATATTTTTTCTAAGGAGACCTAGTACAAGCTACTGTCAGTTGCATAAATAAATCTTTACCTACCGACACAATTTATCCTCCCTTTGCTGGAGTAAAAATACAAAAAAGATAATTTAGATAAAGGTTAAGATCATTTTTGATAAGGCCACCACAGGAATTTATATGCTCGCACCTAACTGCAAATTGTGTGTAATGAGCTAAGCGGAGTCCACCTTTGCCTTTGCCCTTTTCTGGGTTCACCCTCGCCATGAGTAGCACCTTTCATGTTGTCTAAGCCCGAAGAAGACATAAATTTGTTAGCGCCTGCCGCCGCCTGGTCAAGATCCCAGGACTCATCCTTATTTTCGGGGGTGTTTTTTATTTGTGGCTCCTGTCCCGTGCCCGAAAAAAGAAACCCAAAAAAATTAGTCAAGAGAAATGTTAAGGTTGAGCCGCCGCCGCCTGCTAGATCGGTCGCTTGAGATAAGTTTCCTTCATATTTATGTTGGAAATTAGGCAAATTTTTAGTGGCGAGATAATTTGTGTACGACTTTGTCGCAGTGAGTGAGAAAATTTAAGGTATCTCTATGGTACATCCCGAAAATTCCTAGCCTTTTCTGTGTTTACAATGAGAATACAAATTTTTTAACGCTTTTCAAGGAGAGATAACAACGTTTTTATGGCTCAGAGCAGGAATATATTAAGAATATGAAAGGTGGTGGCTTACAAATTCTTTTGAACGAGTAACAAGAGTCCTTTCCCTTTTTAAATCACTCTTCAATTATTTTCTCTAACCCATATAATTAAGACATCGAACTGCTAGGGTCTGTTACCAATACAAAAACTCGTTAAACTTGTAATTATTTTCCGATATATTTATTTTTCATAACAATATGACACTTTCTCACAGTTTTCCTAAACGCCAAAGCCTCGTAGTATGTGAACTCTGTTAATTAAGACATTTGGAAAGTGGCCGAGAGAGAAGAAATTAACTCTGAAACGATTTTTTAATTGTAAGCTTCAAAGTGTATAATTATTGGTTAGTTATCGGTTAGGTAAAAAGCCTTAGCTGCCCTGCGTTTATATAAGCCATATTTAAATGCTGGCCAGTCCACCTCTGTGGCTTTCTGACCCTCTTTATTCGAGGCCCATTTGAATTTTGGTTACTTTTGCCGCCCATGGCCTATGGGCTACAAAATTAAGTTATTAAATATTGTGTCTATGTGATTTGAGGGCTTGTTTGTGTGTGGTATATCACCTATGGGTGATTAGCGACGAATGACAGACTGAATTTGAGGCCTGAAGAGGCTAATGATGTTCTTAGATATTTATTTAAATATTTTAGGACTTACCCTGATTAATTTAGGCAGAGAAATATTAAGAAAATATTATTATAAGATGTACTTACTTCTTTTAAAAATAACTCACAACACTTAACACATTTTTACTTCTTAAATATTAAGCTTTCAAAGCCAAAACTGAACTGTGTTCACTTTTATTGAATAATTTATTCGGTGAAAAGTTCACAAATTATAATTCACTCAAATTCCCATTGCCAGCCACCCTTTATATTGTTTTTTTTTTTCAAAACAACACTTTAAAATGTTAATGGCCGTGTAAGAGCGGGGCAACAACTGGAATTAATAACAAACGTCCAGGGAGCAGACATACATCATTAGAAATTGATGACGCATGTCGCGTGCAACTGCATCCATCGTTGATTGCATGCAACCCTTTCGGCAGCAGCAGCGGCAGCTACTAAAACATGGACTAGTAATTAATTAGACGTTCATAAAGAGCACAAAATTCTATAAATTATATTCCATTGCCCTCCGCTCAAATGTCAGTGTGGCCATGCGCGACTGCGCATCACGTGCGGCTGCTGCTGCTGCAGGTTGCAACTGCAACCATTGGCAGCCACAAGCCCTGACTTTATTAATAGTTGGCCATATTTTTTTCTATATAAAATTGTCCAGCCATTGCATGTTTGCTGCAAAAAACACAACTTAAAAAGCCGAAAACACTAGTATTAATAAAGTACAAACAAATAAATTGCACGCTTTGTGTTATAAATTGTTTATTCAGTTTCGCTCCTTCTCTCTTTTATGTATTTTCTGATTTTTTTTTTATTTTTGCACATGATTTAAATAAGTGTTTATAGTAATTGTTTTTTCATTGGTTTACGGGGAGTGTCTAAGGGGGATTTAATTCAGCGTGGAATTCTCACAATAATTTGCAGTTTTAGGAACACACATCGAGGGGGTTGTGGACAACGAAATACAAAAATACACAGCAAAAGTTTTGATGGATAGTTTGCATATTATTGCCTAGTCCTAATTAAATTAACTAATACTGTTATAATGCTACGAGAAATTACAATACAGTGAAACCGGTGGATACGGTTTTCTATCCTTAGCATCACAACATCGAATGTGTATCTTTGGATGTTATTTACAGGGGAATAATGGGTATTACTTGCGGGCTTTTTTTCTGCTTTCAACAACATTGCACATACATTTCGGTTGATACTCTGATGTAGTCGTTAAATCTCTTCAATATTATAAATTGTTGTTGTGAATTAAAATAAATTTGATCGTTATTTTAATAAGATTAAGATAAAGAAACTATTATAGCTTGATATAAAATTATCTAGGACAAAGAAATATATTTTGAAAGCCTTTGGAAATTGATTTAATTTCTCAGAGATTCAAGGACCACATCAGCATATCCTTAGGGTGGGGATTTAATAGGGTTTTAGTGGTAATTTTTTGGGGTGGTTTAGTTATTATTATTTTGTATCCTAAGGACTCTCCGCCCGATTCGAGGCTGGCGGCGAGGCCTGATGCTGCGGCACCTGATACGGACTGAATCGCTGGGGATAGTGACCCAGCTGCGGCCTAATTCTCAGATCCGGCGAGGCCGATCCGCACGAGGATGTGGGCGTGGCTGGTGCCGGTGGCGCCACTGCAGCCTGTGGAGGTGGTGGTGTCCTGTTGGCCTGACCCGCCGCCGCCAAGGCCAGGGCTGCCTGCTGATTGGCGCTGGCCAAGAATCCAGCCGTGAGCTGCGGCCACTGTTGCTGCCACATCCCCAGCTGAAAGGCGCTCAGGTGGGAAGCGGGCGGCGGTGGCGGTGGCGCCGCCGATCGCTGATACAAATGCGGCAGCAACATCTCCGTGTACGGCGAACGGCCGAACATCTGCAAGTGCTGGCGGGCTTTTTCTAGCAGAGCCAAGGAGGCGGCATCTGCCTCCTGGGGCGTCAGCTGGGCCATCAGGGGGTCAGGGAAAAATCGCAGAGGAGCCGCTCGCATGTGCTGGTCGAAAAAGAATGCGTCCATGGGATCTCTGTAGGATTAGAGAGTTAACATTAAAAGTTAGTGGGAGTAGAACCTTTTAAAAAATGAATTTAAAGAAGTAAGTTAATTTGTTGTTTAGTTTACAATCAAATTAAAAATTTAACTATCATCAATAATATCTAAAAAATATTTCTCTTTATCCCTGCAACATTTTCTCACTGCCGCAACGTCTGCAACATGTTGCTTTAGCTCCCGACAGGATCCTGCCGAAGGCTACATTTTTTCTTGGCTTCTTTTTTGAGAGTTGCTGCTGTCGCTGCCGCTGCTGCCCTTTTTTCGACAGCGACTTCAAAGTATTGCAGCGACTATTAAGACAGCAAATGCTCTCTGCCGCCAGCAACAGCAACACGAGCAACATGGGCAACATAAGCAACATAGCAACAGCAGCAGCAGCAACGTTGCTGTTGTAGCCGGCACGGCGGCGGCTTAAGTGGCGTAAATTACAGATCGGCGCTTTTAACTTTGATGCCGATTCGTACATGAAATGAAAACACGAAAATAATGAGTGAATGTGTGGCTCTTGTTGCTGTTTGCCGATGTTGCTCTTGTTGTTGCTGTTGTTCCTGTTGTTTAGTGTCGGCAATTGGCAGTTACTTTCAACGTAATTATGTTATTGCCCCGACTGAAGTGGCGGCAGCCAAACAAGTTGCTCATCGGGTTCTGGCCAAACTCCAACTTGAAGTTACTCCAACTTCTCGGGTCTTAATTGAGTGGCAATAGCTTTCAGAGATCGAATCTGGATCAAATGTGAGGGTTTTATAATAGTTTTAATTAAAGTTAGAGGTAAATAATTAACTTTATTAACATTTTAAAGTTTATTTTGGTTAATATATATTTTTTAATTAATGTATATAAAGGATTACTATATTTTTTGTGATACCTCAAGCCTACAGAACTCCGCCATATCAGCCACAAAGGCTTAAAGAAATCATTGAGTTTAAAAGGATCTCGCGAGTAAATTTGGTTTTATTTATTTTATTTATTTACTGTTAGAAGAGTATTAAATAAACATCCGATTGGTTTCGCTTTATTTATTCAACAAATATAAAAAAAGAATAAATGAAAAAATTAAAGAATCCGGCTCGAAGGACCAGTATATGTTTTATTTTTTATTTAACTGCTCTCCACATCCTCAAAATACATATAATTCCTCTTGATCCCATCGATCATCCGACCTGCACGTTGCTTGCTAATTGAAGAAGCTGCCAGGAATCGCATCCAAGGCGAAACCGACACTTTCACACATTTTCGCTAATCAGCGCCAGTCAGTCTCTGATTCTGGCTACCGAATCGCATTTACCTCTCAGCCAGAGCCATCGTAAATTAGGCCATAAATCAGACATGACCCCATAAACAGTGGAAACGGGAGCAACTACTGACTGTCCAGGCAGAGATCGGGAGATGAAGAGGATATGTGGAGTTGGGGGCGACAGCAACAGCAACTTACCTATCAAAGTCGGTGAGACGCGACGAATCGCGAAATCCCTTCGCAAACGGATTCGAATCGATTTTCAGTTTCGTAATCAATTGATTCTGATAGGCCGTCACGGCCGTGAACACGGTCTCCGGGAAAACGAAGGTTTTATGGTCCATATCCTGCAGCTCCTTGGGGTTGCCGGGTATGCTCTGGCCGTGGCTCAGCCGCACCAAGTGGATCCGGGGCTGGTAGCGATGCATTGAGTTCAGCACGACCTGCAAGAGAGTGGAAAAGTTGAAGTGGAAATTCCCTGAATGCGAATCGTTTGTTGTTCCCGGCCCGGCCTGGCCCTTATAAAAAATGTAGGCCCATAAAAAAGTAGTCGACGGTTGTTTTGACTGTCCTCGCATCCATATATCCATCCACATCCTTTATGGCCGTGATAAAAAATACGGTAGCTGGCAGACACTGGCCTGGGCTTGGCCTCGTATTTGCCACCAAATTGCCAACAATTTTCATTCATTTTTGTGCGAGCCGAGCCCCAATGCCATTTGCATATGTGCAACCCGGGCTGAACCCGTTTGACCCTTGAGGAGAGCGAGGGAGCCAAGTGCAAGACAATGCCGCCGGTTTATGTGTTTGTCTCTGGGCCTAAATTATTCATAACCGAATTCTGAGATGCCTCAAGTGTGGGGCATAAATTGGCGGAAGAAGGTGGGAGTTTGGCTTGAAAATAAGACTGGAAATAAGAACCTTTGGGTTTGATTTCTCTCTGGGAAGGTTCTTGAGGTTTTTGGAAAGGTTTTCTAATATATTTGAGTCTTAGAAATGTGTAAAATATTTTATAAATCATTTAATGAAGTTAAGATCTAGGAAGACTCTCGTTTACAGATTCCTTTATCGATTTTCCCTGCTCTAACCATCATTCTTTCCCCTTCAACTCACCTGTCCGCTCTTGTCCATCTCGTTGTTTGTCAACTTCACCTTCTCGAAGGATACGACCTGTTTGCGCAGCGCCTCCGGACTGATGGGGCTATCCGGATGGGCATAGATGCGGGCGGGTGGCGGCGGATCCGCTTTTCCGGCCACCAGCCACGAGCTGCGATGGTAGGCATAGCGGTAACGCCGTGAGTCCAGCGGCACAATGTCCAGGAGGACGGCGTACCGATCCGGGGGTTGAATCTGCCTTAAAGGACCCGAGAAACTCACACGAACGGTGGGAAACATGCGTCTGAAATTAAACAGAAAATAATATTTACCTTTTTTATTAATATAAAAAAATAATACACTTTGAAATATATAAAAGAATCATTACTTAATCATTGGGTAAAATATTATTAAGACTTAAGAAAGAACGGTTTAAATGAGGTAATAAAAAAAACTAAACACAATTCTGTGCAAAGAACTTTCCATCACCTCACATTTCTTGAGAAAGTATTGCCTAAAACCTTTAAGAACAAAGTGTTACGGTTTAAATAGCATGGTTCTTGTTTTATAATTAACATTTCCTTACAAATAATCCTCAAATCGAGGCCTTATGCCATATTTCTCTTCCTCTATGCTCAAAGTATGTCGCAAACAAACACAAAAACAAAGTAAAAACGTGAACTATATTTTTTTATTGCCCGCCATTGTGTTGCGGTAGCAAAAAACAAGAAAATAAAGAAGGTGGTGAGGTGGTGAGGTGGCTGTGGTATGTAAATAAGACGCATATTTAATTTTATGACTTTTAGCACGTTTTTGACACATTTCCGCAAGCGATGTCGTCGTCCTGAACGCAGGACATTCACTCAGCGGGCGTTCCACGAGCTAAGGGGTGTGCTCCGCCTCCTCCCAAAAAAGAACACCTCCCTCCCAGGTGCTTCCCTGTCTCGTTTCTGTGGTCGCAGGCAAGTGTAAATGACGCTAATGACCCAGTCCCAGTTTTTTGTCATTTATCTTGCCTTCTGTATAATAGCCAAGTTGGGTTAATTATAATTGATTTGCTTTCAGTTGCTTTGAGGAATTAATTGCGAGACATTTGTTTAACAAAATGTGATTATTAAGAGAGAAGTTTAGGCTTTAGTAAAATAAGTTGGGATTGTAGTTTTAAATTAAAAATGAAAATATGCACATGTTTTTCTTCTTATATAAAAAGTTAAAATATACTGAACATTTTTAGTTAGTTAATAATTTCTTAACCGAAAAGTAGGCCTTGCAGCACTGAGCAGGTGTGAAAGGGAACCTGGGAGACTTGTTTCTCAGTATCACACAAAACATTGAACAGTAAACAAGTATATTTACAGAGTTACAATTTTTTCCAAATTTTTCTAATTCTGTAAGATACTTTTATACCATACTAGTCATGTTCGAGGTGAGTTTTTGCCAGCAAAATACAAGCATATAGATTTATAAGATTAATATCCTTACTTTTCGATAGATAAAGCAAGCAAAACAGTTCATAGAACGTTTACGTCGGAGTTCCTATTACCTGACCATTACACGTTTAAATCTCAGCAAGTGTGATTTGGCGAACATTTCGCTTCTAGAGATGCCTCAGTTGCAACAGGTTAATTTGTATCAGAACAAGATCCAATCGTTGGCCTCGTTTAGGAACTGTCATCGCCTGACGGACCTGAACCTGGGAAACAACCAGATCCGCAGCTTAATTGAGCTGTTATACCTGAAGGATGCCAAATCGCTGACCTCGCTCTGCCTCGAGAACAATCCCTGTTCGGAAGAAGGCGGCATGAACTGCCGGATCGCCGTGTTGCATCAGCTGCCGCCGGAGTACAGCGACCGTAATCCAGAGCAGCAATCACTCGAGCGGGAAACTGACGGCCAATCAGAGGTGCCTGAGAACTTTTTTCCTGGCCACATTGAGCCGCCACAGGAACCCTGGTACGATAACGGCAACGGACAGGAAGACGGCGATGCTGCTGCCTGGATCTATCCGGGCAATGCCGAAGGATTCCGTGATCCGGAGTATCCAGAGCAGCGATCACTCGAGCAGGAAACTGACGGCCAATCCGTAGCGAACCTTCTGCCCATCGAGGTAGCCTCAAGCCTCCTTTATGACTCTGAAGAGGGTATTCGTTACTCCTCTCCTCGTCTGCCAGTAGAGGTGCCTGAGAACACTTTTCCTCGCCACATCGAGCCGGCACAGGAACCCTGGTACATGAACGACAACGGCGCCAGGAACAGGACAATTGCCTTTTCAACGGCTTCAACGGCCTCAGATACAAGGTACCCGGAGAGACAAGAAGACAGCGATGCCGCTGCCTGGATCTGTCCGTATAATGCCGAAGGATTCAGTGATCCGGAGTATCGTCCTTCTGGCCGAGAGGTGTTTGAGAACTCTTTTCCTCGCCACATCGAGCCGGCACAGGAACCCTGGTACATGAACGGCAACGGCAACGGCCTCACCACAGCCAGGAACAGGACAATCTATCCGTACAATGCCGAAGGATTCAGTGATCCGGAATATCGTCCTTCTGGCCGACAGGTGCCTGAGAACTCTTTTCCTCGCCACATCGAGCCGGCACAGGATCCCTGGTACAATAACTGCAACGGACAGGAAGACAGCGATGCCGCTGGCTGGACGTATCCGAACAATGGATATGATCCATTCCGTGATCAGGAGTATCATCCTTCTGGCCGAGACTCAAGGCGATCAATACACTCGGGATCTTACGAGGGAACTGGCTCTGTTCGAAGACAGCCCCAAGAGCGTCTCCGTTACAGCTCTCCTCGCCAGCCGGAACTGGTGCCTGAGAACAGCAGCTGGAGCGGCAGGAGCACAGCCAGGACTAGAGGAGTGACTCCAAGGCACTCAGAGAGACAGCAGGTCAGAGTGATCTATCCAGACAATGCCGAAGAAGTCCATGATCTGGAGCAGCAACGCCGGGAACATAATGTCAACTTGCTGTCGGGAACAATGGATTTAATCCGAGAGATGGATGCGTTCACTCTAGAGGTGCTTTGTCATCTTATCGAAGATCACTTAAGATATAGATAGATTTTCTATTTATATACATATAAGTATTTATATACATATATAACCCCCCCTTGTTATATATGTAAGAATTCCCCGTTGGGAAAATGTTTTCAAAACCAAAAAGAAGTAATTGCAAATATTTTGGCTAGAACCTAGTAAACACTCTCATCCACAAATGCAATTCTAAATGTAAAATTCCAAGTCGAAAGGCATTTTCAGTGGCAAAACACGCAAATACAATTTGTAGCCACCCAAGCTCTGGTTTAATTGAAGATTTACTTTCTGGTTCCATTGGCACCTTTGCCGCTCGTTCTAACTCTTGTTTGTTCGAGTTATGTTTACAGCCCATTATGGCTCAGAGGGGGCGTTGAGTCGGTGTCACCAACCCATCTGGGGCCCAGCCGAGTTATGCTATTTATCGCAGTCAGTCACAGTCAGAGACCAAAACGAATGCAGCTGCGATTGTAATTGTAATTGCAATTTGTGCTGTAAGTAAGCCTGGCCGAGTTGCATGCCGCAATTAGCACCATTGTCGGGGGCATTTAACGTGTTCCGCTTATCTCGATATCTGCACGGATAACTGGCTATATAGTGGCTGCACTCGAGCCTGACTGACCGCCAAAAGACGTGGCCAAAACGGAAGCCGGCAAAACCGGAAGCTACCATTTTGTTTTTGAGCCGCGAAACGTAACGAAGTTAAAGGAGTTGTAAGTAAGTTGTAATGCTTAGTCACTGTTTGGTATCTTAGAAAATGAAATGGAAATTGCCTACGTAAATATTAATATTAATATTATTAAAATATTAATTAATTCCCTTTTTATAGGGAATTACCTAAGATACTATTAGAGAAAATAATTAAAATATTTTTAGCCCGCGAAACGTAACGAAACTAAGTTAAAGGAGAATAATGCTTATTCACTCCTTAGCCTCTTCAAAAATTAAAGGAAAATGACTAAGGAAATATTAAGAGGAAATATTAAAAAGAGTCTTAAAGAAATAATAAAATTAAGAGGCTAAATCCACAATTAAATCCTTATAGATCTTATAAATATTTTCAGAAAATTCCTAACCCTTTTTACAGAAAAGTGCTTAAGAAAATATAAAGAGAAAATATTGAAAACAGGTCTTAGAGGAAAAAAAAAAATAAGAAGCTAAGAGCTTGAATAAATCTTTACAAAACTTATATTAATATTTTTAGAAAAACCTTGACCATTTTAATAGGGAGTCGCCTAAGATAATATTAGGAAACATATTCAAGTTTAAAGTTTAAACCATAAAAAAATTAAGAACCTACGAACCTGAATAAATATTAATTACTTTCAGAAATCCCTTTTATTTCTTTTAATATTTCTACAAATATTTCTCTTTCTGTATTAGCTATGGTTAACACTTTTCCATTCCGGTGGGCTATATAGCGATCTGCTAATGCCGTCCATAAATGTGTAAAAGTCCGGGAAACAGCCACGCCCCGTTTTTATGGGCCATATCTAATGTAGCAGCAGCCCCCGCACTTTTTTTTGCTAGGCGGAAATGTCGTAAATCATATTCCAGCATTTACATACATTTTATGAGTCGGAGAGAGCTGCCCGAGGGCAGCCATAGCGAGAGCCACTCCCCAACACAACTTCTATTTTTTCGATGGGGGTTTTTGTGGCGAGCTTAGTTCAGTTTCGCCCCGCGGGTTCAGAGCTTCTAAGTGTGGATTTTATGTATTTGTTTATGGGAAAATTAGGGAAATGGCTTTTACTCAGTTTCCCGCGGACGGAGCTTAGGTGCCAAAGGTTACAATTATGAAGTTTACACACCATTTGCCAGGGCCATGGTCAGAATATTTCTTGGGGTTGCTAGTCGCTGGCTGCTTTCAATTAGGAATACATGTTGGCATATACGGCCAATTCATTATCAACACCTTTGTTACAGCAAATTAAGCCGCAAGGTCTAAATTAATAAAATGCAAATTAAGCAAGAAAACAAAGCGAACCGAAAAGCAACCCCCAAAAAAAGTTATGTATATAAAAACTATAACTTTGATCTTATCGCCAGCTGACAACACTCCCCCAGTTTTGGCTATCTTTTATTAGTTGATTAATTCATAATTCAGGCCAAGAGCACCTTTCGTTCTTTTATTTTCAAGGGGAGATTAACTTGTTCCGATGACCATTCCAGCTGATAAATGATCTTGGTCAAGTTCAGCTGTCCCGTATTAATAAAGTTGTGGAAAATCGAGGGAAGGAAATATTTACTCTATTGACCCCTGCAAGGGGTTGCAGCGTGAAAATTGCAATTGCCATGCATCCTCCGTAGACAGGCTACTGTCCTCGAATGTCCTGCAGCGGAAAGGAATTCACGGCCTTAATATGCGTGAAGAGTTTGTCGCAAAATATTGACAAACCCCGGGTATTCGGCGGAGTCAAACAATTAGCCTGCTGACTTTTCCGCCTTTTGTTTTTCCTCGAGGAAAATGCCAAACCTCAAAACCGCTGACAGCGTGACAAAATCGCAAACCACGTGATATTTTATCTCAACAACCGCACAACAGGTAAAAAAATGTCTAGCTCTCTGTTTTGCCTTTTCGGTTTCGTTTTGGTTGTAAATCATCCTCGTATTCTTTTTTTTTTGCCATCAAATGTGTGTGTTTTTGGCCACTCGAGGCGGTTTTTGTCCGCTTTTCACGGTTTCGTTCTGATGCGAGCCACGCATGCGCATTTGCATGTGGAGAAAACATTTTCACAGTGCAGTGGAAAAAGGGGGAAAATTGTATGGGTTTGTTAGGGAAAGAGCACTTTTTTGGTTGGGAAAATGTTAAAGTAAGCCAAAACCACGTTTTTAGTTATTTAGTAAGTTAAGAATGAGTTAGTTCTTTTAGAAAAGAAATTAAGAAATAGAGAAAAATTTAATACAAATATTTAAATTGAATTAAGTCCAAGGTAACTGAGATTAATACCCAACTAAGCCATTATAATACAAAAAATAATATTATTAAATTATTTATTGAAGATCTCCCTTTCTTTTATTTATTTTATACAATTTTTTAACTCAATATTTAATATTTCTTCTTATTTTTTCCTTTCAAAACCTCTTTCCCCTTAAATGCACTGAGACATGCCATCCGGCCCGGACCTCAGTCGTATATTTTTGCAATTTAAAATGTATCACTCACATAAAAAACAGAGTCCTGCATGGCCACACCCACTTGCTGTTGCCGCCCCTATTATTTTTTTTTTTGTCGTGGACATGTTTAGCTAGCAAACGACGTGCTGACATAGATGGATATCGGCCGCGGGAATAATCCCCATTCCCGCGCTGCTTCTGTATTTTTTTGAGTTGTATTTTTTGCAATTGTGCCCGCACAAATGTAAATAAGTGTCGGCCGCTCATCGGTATCCTTTCACTAATTACAGGGCAAAAAAGTAAGGAAACCAAAAAAACACGGAAACAAAAACAGAAACGTCAAAACACGAACGAAACGAAACGAAATGAGCCCAAAAAGCCAAAGGACATGCAAATGCGTTGTTAGCGCGACAATCGGCAGCTATTACATTGCAATTTATACTTTGTGTGGATTTCTTTGGGGGCCACCACCGGGCCTCGCACCGAAAGGAGTAAATTTGTTAATGTGTCGTAAATGCGCACAGCGGGGGCGTGGGAGGCAGGAGGGCTGGCAAAGGGAGCTTTGGCCGAGGCAGTTAGATATTCTTCTTTGGGGCCAACTGTTGACGGCCAACGAAGGGGTTAAAAGCAACACTAAAGCCAAACAAACAAAAGTTGCCAGGCAAAAAAAATAAAAGAAAAACAAAGGCAGGAACATCAAAAATATGAACGCATTAAGAGCCGGTATAGTCGACGATGTGATACTCATTTTTAAGGGATTCAAAAAAAAATTAATGGAGGAATTTATAAACTTTAAAGTGAATAAAGATATTTATAAATATATGTAGATGTATAAATTAATTTGACATTTTGGAAATTTATTTAGCTAAATTCCCAACAATTTACATTTATTGTAATCAAAATATTCCACAAATAGGACGCAAAAAAAAAATCTTCTCTTTAAATAAAAGATTTACCATTCTCCTAAATATATTAAGCGGCGATTGTTATACCAAGTATGCTTTGAACACGTTTGAGAATATAATGGCACCATTAACAAAATAACAAAATTCACTTTGTTCATTTTTAAAATGTTTTTGAACCCCTTTATTTTAATATCAACAAGTTTCTTGTAACTAATTTGAGAAAACCTTATTTTTAACGAATATTATTTTAATACCAACAAGTTTCTTTTAATTAATTTGAAAAAACCTAATTTTAAACGAATAAAAATGTACTATAAATTATGATAAATTTATCTTTAGTTGAGTGTCCCATCATTCCCCACTGAAAAAAATCAACAAAACCGGAGAGAAGGGAGAGAGAG
>VNJO01004922.1:0-12657 GCA_008042535.1 Drosophila tani
ACGAAGAATTTATACATTTCGTTAGTTCGTCCTATTTTAGAAAATGGATCTTGCGTTTGGAGTCCCCAGTGGGACGTCCTCAGCAAACGCATTGAGTCAGTTCAAAAGAATTTTTTACTTTTTGCACTTCGTGGCTTAAACTGGGATGCAAACCTAAGGTTGCCATCTTATTCTAGTAGACTTTTCCTAGTTAACCTACCTTCCTTAGCAAACCGTAGGACGATGCTAGGCATTGTTTTTATGTATAACGTGGTGACGTGGAAAGCAAAGATCTTTTGGGGCAGTTGAATTTTCGACGTACCATGTAGAAACACCAGATCCAGACTTGCCATTAGTTTTGCACCATTGTAGAACCTCGTATGAAATGCATGAACCCTTTAGAGTACTATGTGCAAATTATAATGATTTGTACAAAATAACCTCATCTGTAGATAGCCTTCCTAAACTATAAACATTAATCTTAACCCACTTAGTACACTTAGATAGCAATCAAGCTGCGCGCCATTAGTCTATATGGTGGAGGGTAGTTTCCTCGCATTCTTTTTCCTATACTTTTCATCCGCGTCTATTAACACCTAACCCTAACAAGCACGTGCATGGTTTCGAAGGGCCACTTGAGTGTACTGACCGTAGTGCATCAACGTCCATATAGAATAAAAATAAAGAAGTACCGCGATTACACAACAGGGTGGTCGATCGGGTATATGTACAATATTTTAACCCATGGCAGGAGATAAGAAGAAGAAGAGGGTTACACTTAATCTACCTCCGGTGAGAATATTCCGAGCATCGACACGCGACGAGAGAAGCCAGACAAACCAGAACAGAAGCATTAGCAAGAGCTAACGTATCGCCAGTTGACAAGCCCAACCAGTCGATAAGCTTTAACAGCAAACTAAACAACTTAGGAAGTTTAGCAGGTTGCAGCAGCGTCATCATGGACGATTCCGAAGGAGCTGTAGGAGGGGAATACCTTGAGTTAGGACTACCGCAAGGGCGGTCCAGTATTCTTCCAAATAATCAGGGAGCTAGGCCCAGATATAGCGACGACAACAAACGACTAGAGCGAATGCTTTCCGCATTGATTGTGTCAAATAATGAGATGAAGGCAACCATGACCACGAGGATGGCCGAAATGCAAGAGGAAGTTACCAGCCTGCGGCGCCAAGTAACCGAACTGTCCGCAGTACAGCCAAGGGAGAGCCCAATAACCAGAGAAAACCCCGAGGTCAGTTCGACGCCTCAGAGACCCGGAGCCGCGCGGCAGGGCCAACCAAGACAGTCATCAGCAGCAGCAAGCCGACCAATACCGACTACTAGAGAGGTAGCCGCTGAAAACCAGCACGATCCCAGCGCTGGAGGCAGCGAAACACAGTTTAGCAGCTATACAGGAACTCAACCAACACACCTGGACAAATGGAACCTTAAGTTTGACGGGTCCAGTAGGGGACTGTCGGTGGAGAGTTTTCTGTTCCGAGTGAGTCGCTTAACGGAAATGAACGGGTACACTGTTGCTCAGATATTTAAAGAATTTCACTGTTTATTGAGTGGTACCGCAGCCAAATGGTACTGGCAGTTGATGGAGGACCGTGCCGATGACTTTGAATTCGGATATTTTGACTTGACTAGCTAAATGACCAAGGCATTCTCAACGTCCGAAAACGTCTACGTGACCATTAAAGAGCTGATGGAACGGCGTCAGGGATATAATGAGAATTTTGATGATTTTATTGCAGCCATGCATAGCCTACAATTCAAATTGAAGAACAAGATTCCGGAAGATAACTTCGTCGGAATATTGAAGGAAAATCTTAATGCGCAAATGGGAGCATTCCTACTGGCCTCACCAATAAATACATTGGCGGAATTTAAGAAAGAGGGAATCCGCGTCGAGAAATGGATCCGGGAGAAACGATCTCGACCTAGACATATAAATGAGATCGCCGAAGAGCAAATAGACGGCACGGAAGCTGAAGAATATCCGGTCGAGGCATTCCAAAGGAGCCGTCCACCTCAGAACAACGTAGGAGCATCGTTTGGACGAGGAAACGCATTTGACAGGAAGCCAGGTGGGAACGCATCTTCAGGTATGAGGAAACAAGACTCCGGGAAAGAATGTACATCTCCTTTCCATACCTACCTATGTTACATTTGTAACATGCCACCGGACTTTTATCGAAAACGCGGAAGAACAGAAGGAGCCAGGTGCCAAGCACGATTTCATATCACCCCCTGCAACTATTGCGACAAAAACGACTCGTATCATTACAATAAACATTCCAATACTTCACAATAGCCCAAAATCAACATACAAATGTCAGCCCGGCTAGTTCAGTCGATAGAGCAAGAGACTCTTAACCTCAGGGAATGGGTCGAGGCCCACGTTGGGCGTGTAAAAACAACATAACCGCCTGTACGTTAATTTTTTTTACGGGATCATTCCATGCTGATCAGCATCGACGACCCCGAGCCTGTTACGTACGCCGGTTCGGGCCGACGTGAGTCATTTGGTTAACACGGAAGAAAATCAAGAATAGCCAAAGCGCAAGTGTTCTAGAAAATCAACACGGGCAAGATTGCACAAAAATTTGGCTCTGGCAGATGACACCGCCTAAACTCACCAAATTGGGCCATGCAATCACCTGCAACCCACCACCGCCGATTTTGCTGAACTATTCAACATTAGAACAAAGACGACCCACATAAAACTACAGCCAATAGTCGAAAAGAGGGGAATTGATGATACTAGATGAGAACACTTTTGTGTTCCATTCCGGAGATTCCTAGGCAATACTTGGCACAGTCTTTGGATATAAAAGACCCCCATATAGCCGTACTAGAGAGGAGTCGAAGTCAGGAGAGTCGAAGTCAGAGTTAAGGGCGGGAAGTCTGTTCGGAAAGACTCGAAATCCCCCAAGACCAAAGTGAATGCGAACAAGGCGCATAAGTTTAAAAGTCGGATAGCTTTTCGCGACCGCGGAAAATGTGCAATGCAGTCTGTTACAACATCCCGTCGATCAGTGCCATGTGAATCCTGAAGGACATTCAACATTTTGCAATAAAGTGTGCAAACTTTAACAACAACCCCAACTGAAGGATGTCTCGGATAGCCAAAAGATCGGACAAGTAATTGAGGAGCATCGACCAACATGAAGGAGCAACCAATTTACCAACAAAGATGATCCTGGTTCAACAACGACCTAACATAAACAATCCGACAACAAACATATAAAAGCAAAGCCGCCACAACAATTTCCTGAACATATGAACTCATTTCTCAACACCAATACACTTCATATATTTTTTTAATTATTTTTTTTTTTTCCATTAAGAAAAATGTTGTGCATTTAGTGAATTTATAACACCAACCAACAGCATGATATTATATATATATATATTTAATTCTACTTAACTTTTCAAACAAATAAAACCTCAACTCCGAAACGAGAGTTCTCAGCGATGGAATAACAGAGGGTGAGTCAACGGGACATTTTTCCCAATATTATCAGACATATATATATATAAATATATAATCGTGCCCCCATATACACTAAATACCATATGACAAGAAGATTAGCTTCCAAAGAAAACCTTATATTCTTTAATACACCTAAATATTACTTACACACTTTAAATCAATTCAAACTAGCTTTAATGTCCAATACACAATTGACCAACCTTTCTAATAAACTTGTAATGTTAATTTAAAACAACAAAAATGCATTGGTAGAAAACCATTAAAAGGGGGGCATCGGTACAACTGGAAGACTGGGTCAAGAAAAATGACATAACTTTTGACGAACGACATGAACAAAAAGGAGTCCTATTGCACGGCCCGCGACGATCCAAAGGCGCACGAAGTTTGCGATTGGGGAGGGAAAACGGCCAAAACATAGCCCGATCGTTTTCACGATCAAGCATAAATACGCTTGCGGGGCAATGTGGACAGAAAGACAGACTGACAAACGATTTCATCTATTTTTCAGGCACTTAAATAATTGTTCTGATTACGTTTGGAGAGGATAGTGGCGTCCAAAGAACCCACCCCAAATCCGACGAGCTCAGCTTCACAAATCGTGTCTGCTATCCGGGCGGCCAATTCCTCAGCCCTATGTCCCCCAAGGACTGAGGCACCACGACAACACCGACGTAACAATAAATACAAATACACATAAGCACACTCATGTAACGGATTCAAATTTCCACTTTTTTTTAGGTTAGCGAGCTATAGCACACAAAGTACTCATCCAATATCCATAAAGTGTTCTAAAATCGAAAGGTTAGTTCATTACCTGTTCATCACCGCACGGACCATGTATTTTTAACGACAACGTGAAGTAACTCAGGATCAACAGTTTAATCAGGAATTTCAGCCAATATAACGTTATCGATTTGATCCGTAGTTATTTTATGTACCAACCAAATTAATATATGTGCGTGCGGCAATCCCCTCTTTTGCCATTCGATGAAGCATATGTGGCAACGTACCTCTCCAAATACACATAATTTTATAATTAAATCCATAATTGCTTTCAATCTTTTTTCGAAAAACACGTGCTGTAATGTCAGGACGATCAGTTGTCGACTGTCCTTCAAATAAATTGTTTTTGATGTCATCCCACTGCGGATTACATGTAAATGTGGACAAGACATTGCGTACCAATATACGATGAATGCAATATAGTTAATCGTCTGATGTCATTAACATTAGCATCATTCGCTATCGCAAATTAATATATTCTTCAGATCTTAATTTTGCTTAGTTAAAACAGATAAAATTAAGACATTCAGTTTCTATTTTGGAATGCATATCAACGATGTACTGATGAAACGGTTTACCACATCTTAAGAAAAAATATTGTTCTTGTGGACGAACCATCAATCTATACCAGGGGTCCGCACGGCCCTATCCCGTGGGATAGGAAATTTCTCTGCCGGCGTCGCTGCCTCTCATACACAGTATAAACGTTCGTGTGACTTCGGCACAGGTCTTCGGCTTCGCTTCGGCGAAATTAAAGCACAAGGCTAGTGCTGCCGCATTGTCATGTTCTAGCTAAATCTAGCTGCTTTTAGCGTGAAATAGCTGTTTTTTTAGTTATAGCTAGTTATTATGCATATAAAACAAAAGTTAGCTTTTTTTTTGTCATATCTTGTTACTTATGAAAGAGACGGAAGTCTCTCTCTCTCATTTTTCACATACACAAATGCAGTGTTGGCATGTCAATGTAATGGTGCGGACCCCTGATCTATACGAATAAAAATTCATGCCACTAATTTTTTTTCTGCACAGGCAGAACTGAAAATAAGTCAAAAATGTGACTTTAGAAAATTATACAAATGAAATGTCAACACATCGAAAATTGGTACACAATGAGGTGGATCAATCATTGGTATATTGATATGGTAGTCACTTTTCCAATGCAATATTGGGTATTGTAATGCATCGTAACTATGATGAAGTTCCGAAACACGTTGCAATTGCTGACTTCTGCGATAAAGTACAATATCACGGGATTGAAACTGATTACCAAGAATGACAATTGCAAACTAATCAATTGTCGGTGCAGTAAATCACCTTGCATGCTCTCCAAAAGGTGTTCTATCAGCCCTTATTACAATCTTGTGATTATCAGATGGCATATGATCGAGAGCAATTTTGAACAACTGAACTAATGCGTTATGCTGATGAAAAAACCTTTGTAGCTCACGAATAATTTCACGTCTTGTATTCGAAACAATAGCACAGCGTTGCTCCAATTCACGATTTTCATCACAAATAAAATAAATTTGCAAAAATTTATGATCAGCGTTGGGTATGGCAATAACGAACCAGCTTAAAACGACTCGGCTGGTGACGCTGATCAAGAATATATATACTTTATAGGGTCGGAGATTTCTCCTTCTGCCTGTTACATACATTCTCGGTTGGCACTAACTTATACCCTATGGGTACCGGGTATAACAAATGCGATTGCTTCATTAATTTCAATATGTTTATTTGGCTGCGCAGGGCAATAGGTAAAGTTATGTATAACTAGGCCACAATGCCTGAGCAAGATTAGCGAACAGCAATACTAACTGCGCGAGAATTGATCTCTCGTATAGAATGATCGAATGACAACTAACTGATAGCCCCGGCAAAATAGGCGGCCGAAGCTGTGCTTAGGGCAAAGACCGAGGTTGTACGTAGTTAAACGCCGATTACAATGTGTGCATTATTTCGGCTGCTGCTGTTAGATAAGATCAGTGAAATATTTATGAATCCATCTGGCCGCTGCAGGGCCATACATTTGGGAAAGCAAGACCAAACAGTCAGACAGGTACTATCAAAAGCGGAATGCATGCCAATCTGACACATGTAGTCAAATGCCAATTCAAAAACACTTGACTTTGAAGAACCTTTTTAAATTTTAAATATTAAATCCAATTCTAGCTGCGCCTCCTTGGCTACGCTATCCATTGTACTAGGCTATGCCAGGTCTCTCGCGAGGTTCGAGTTGTATCTGAAGCTGACTCTAATGCTTATGACTGTCCAGTATAAATATGATTGATTTTGCATGTGTTTGTCAGTGTGATGTCTTAGAGGCTAAATTAAAAACTAAATCAAATGCTGTTGGCTTGGACGATATGAGCCCCCCTGAGCAGTGGAAAATATGAAAGATTATTCCAATACCCAAATCAAACCGTTTTAGGCCGATATCTATTCTTTCTTTCCACTAATAATCTACTAAATAGCAAGCCATCTGGTTTTCGACAAAGTAGAAGCTGCAGAACTACTTTAAAAAAAGTTGTAGACAACATCAGACGAAAATTACATTAAATCAACGTAACATATCTGACACTTCATGACTTTAGCAAAGCATTTGACACCGTGCATCACAAAATTCTTCTGACGAAGTTAAAAGTTCTTTACAATTTTTCTAACACTGTACCAAGTCTTATGAACTCATATTTAAGTACCCGAAAGCAAGGAGTCGTTACAAACGAAACTAGGTCGAACTATATACTCGTTAAAGGGATGTCCCTCAGGGCTCTTTCTTAGGGCCCCATGTTGTTCACGATCTGCATAAATGATCTATCGAATGTACTGTCTAACTGTGAATTCGATATGTATGCATATGATGTTAAAATGTATGTTTGTCGTCCCTTGTGTCAAATTTCTGATTGTATTAATGTCTGTAATGTAAGTTATTACATGTAAGAGAGTGGGCATGTAAAAATGGTCTCAGTTCAAATCCGTCTAAATGTTATTTATAAAAAAAACCTTAATACTGCGAATTAGAATAATCTTACCATGGGGAACAAAAAGATTGAGTATGTCGCTAAGGCGGAGAACCTGGGTATCACGTTAAATAATACCCTATCATGGACTGACAAAGTTAATAAAGCAGTAGGTAAAACTTACGGTGTGCTTAGGAACCTATCCTTATCGCAGCACTTCCTCCAATTGAATATACGGTTTATGTTCGCCAAGGCGTTCTTAGCATCCGTAATATTTTATGGGGTTGAGATTTTCGGAAGATGTGATGCAGCCAGCCAACACAAATTAAATGTAGTGTTCAATAGTATTGCCCGTTATGCATTCAATGTTAAGAGATATGACCATGTTACGTGTTATTCAACAAGGATTTTTGATATTAGTATGACGAATTGGATGAAACATTTGACACTCCATTGACACTCCTCCACAAAATTGTTTATACGAAACCACCCGACTATCTACGGACGTTGGCTCTTAGTTGTCCGGATGGGTGAGTATGAACCGGGCGATAGTTTAGGTGGTTTCAAAGTCCGTAAGGATCGAGGTGTCCTTCGCGAAGGCCAGTAGTTTGCCTGGCGTTTTCCTGGATGCGTCTTCTAGCAATGCCAGTACCGGGGGGCCTTGGTATCTGATCTTTGTCCGTGATAGAGCGGGGCACTTGCAGATAAGATGCTCCAAGCCTTCCATTGCCTCGGATTCATCGCATTTCCTGCAGTTACCATTGATAATGATGCATAGCTTAACTGCGTACGTCGCAGCCAGGCAGTGTCCTGTGAATATTCCCACTAGCAGTATGTAATCTTTTCGTGGTAGATGCAGTACGTAGTAGCTGAGTTTATCATTGAGTTCCTTACGCATGATCTTCGAAATCTTGGAGGTTGTGGAGTTCCTCCACCTTCTTTTGATTCGCACGTCGGCCCTTCTCACTAGCGCGCTTTGAAGCGTTCTTAAGGAGGCAGGCACGTTTTCCATTCTGTCATTCGCCAGACTGACACCTTCCTTTTCAAGCTCGTCCGCCGACTCGTTACCATCAATGATAATTACCATCATCCCTGGTGGCTGGGAACCCAGTAGCTCCGCACTGACTTCGTCGTGCTGAGGATATCTAGAGCCTCCCTGCTCGACAGTACATTTTCGAAACAGACGACTGACGAGTGCATGGATTTTATCGCCGCTTGGCTGTCTACAAATATGTTGACAGTCTCGTATTCGCGGTTTATACTCTGCGCGGCCTTTGCTGCTTTCCTAATGGCAAAGACTTCTGCCTGGAGTATGCTGCATTGGCTCGGTAGCTTATATGACAGCCTTATCTTAGGGTCTGTACAGTATATGCCGCTCCTACTCCTCCTTCCATCTTAGAGCCGTCGGTGTATATGTTGAGGTATTAACTATGGTCCTGACCTTTTTCTAGTCCCATGAATGTTAATGTTTTGACATCCGGGTAAGTTATGGTTATCATGTAGTCAGATATACTAATCATGTCACGACCAATTGAACTGTGCCCGAATCCCTGTAGCGACATGTTTCCTGCTGCAACTAGGCCTTGTGCTGCCTTTTCTGCAGTAAGTTGAGCGTGGATATCTATGGGGTTGATTCCGAGTATAGTTTTTGTTTGGGTAGACCTCAGCGCCTCTGATATGCAGAGCAGTGCCTGCCGCTGAGTTTTCTCCTTAAGGCTGTTGTACGTCCTCTTTTCCTCGGCCTATCACCACACCTAGACTCCATAGTGCAATGTCGGATGCACCACCGATTTGTAAATCCAATGCATTAGAGCAGGTGATAGGCCCCATGGGCACTATGCATCTTCTTGGATGCGTATTGCGCTATGGTGCCCGTTTTCACCCTCTCCATTACATTAGGTTTCCATTCTAGCTTGCTGTCTAGTACCATGCAACGGTATTTGACTTGTGTTTTCGGGGTCAGCCTGGTTGAGTTGACTTTCGGGGGGATCCATAGCGGTACCTTGTATCTCTTGGTAAAGAGAATGAGGTTCGTCTTGTCCGCGCCCACTCGTCTTGTCCCCGCCCACTCACATATCTCCCTGAGTGTTAATTCCATGATAGAGCTGAAAGTCGTTGGACAGAATTATGCTTATGTCGTCGGCATAAGCTGTTATTTTTGGGACTTTCCTTTCGAATCTCTTGATTAGGTCGACCACCACCATATTCCATAGGAGGGGGCAACAGAACTCCACCTTGTGGTGTGCCTTTGTGCTCCCCCATCACAAAGGAGGCGGTGCCCCATTCGGATTGTACCTACAACTTAGAAGGTTCCTTATCCAGAGGTTGATTACAGGATGCGTGCTGGTCGCTTCTAGGCGTTCCATTATTGCTTCTGTCTTGAAGCAATGCACATAGACTTAGCATAAAAATTAGGGAACACTTTGCAAACTTACAGTTAGAAAATTAATAAAATAGTAATATTAATTACAATCAAATACTGTTAATATTAAGTAGACACAAATCTAGGTCTCTAGCGATGTTCGAGTTCAGAGAGAGGAGTAAGGAGGGATATTCTATCGCCTTTCTGGAATAAAGCTCCATCCACCTGCATGTGATCGAGACTACCTGTTTTCCACCGACAGCGGGGATGGGCTTCGGACAAAGCAGCAGCAGAACAGTAGTCCAATGTACTGTGTTTTCCAGGGAAAAGGTCAAGTGGGCGCAGAAAGAACTGATCAATCCGGTGGAGGGCAGTTAAATTCATTTAGCGAATTTAATTGAATAGGACATTTTTGAGATTTAGTTGGGCCTTAATTTCGAAAAAAATCTTGACACCCAGAAGTACTAGAGCACCCCGTTTTAAATTACATAATTTGTATTCGTCATAAAACCTGTTGCTGCCACGCAAAAAACCGTTGAGGCATACGAAAACGAAAAATATGTTAACAAACGCATACAACTCAAATATATAACCAAACACATGATACTATACGTATATTATATTGCAAAAATTAAATAACAAACGCAACGAAATAAATACCGCGATTACATGGCAGGGTGGTCGATCGGGCATATAAACAATATTATAACATATGGCAGGAAATAAGAGGAAGAAGAAGATGGTAACACTTGATCTACCTTCTTTAAGTACATTCAGAGCATCCACACTGGCAGCCAGAGAAGCCAGACAAATTAAAACAAAAAAACCAGCAAGAACTAGCTTATCACGAGATCACGAAAGCAATCAGTCGATAAGCTTCAACAGTAAACTAAATAACTTAGGGCGTTTTGCAGATTGAAGCAGCGTCATCATGGACGATTCCGAAGGAGGGGAACACCTCGACTTAGGGGCACCACAAAGGCTGTCCAGTATTCTACCGACTAATAAGGAAGCTAGGTCCAGATATAGTGATGATAACGATCGAATAGAACAAATGCTCTCAGCGTTAATTGTGGCAAATCATGAAATGAAAACAACAATGACAACTAAGACGACCCAACTGCAGGAGGAAGACATCAGCCTGCAGCGCAAAGTAACCGAACTGTCTATCGCACAGTCAAGGGAAAGCCCAATGCCCAATCACCTTGGCAGAGACAGCCCGGAACAAGACAGACCCCAGGAGCAGTGATCCGACCAATACCAAGTCCTTGGTAGAGCTGGGATACTATCGATGGTACTATCGAGGTATCGAATGGTTACCTTTCTGGGCCACTATCGATTGTTTTTTGTCACTATCGATGGGCTTCGCTTAAAACGAATAATGCTGATATCCTACTATTTTTGCAAAGAAATGCATGGATAGAATAATATTTTTGCTTATTTTTTAGTCAAATCATATGACTTGAAGTTTCTTGTTTTGTTAGAGAGTTTATCTTCCACTTAGTTTCTTATATTTTTATTTTTTATTTCGTACATCACACTAACCTGATAACATAATTTTGATCTCTAATAATTTAAGTTACAGTTAAATTTAATGGCATTAAATATATAAAAGATGAGAAATACATTCGAAATATCTTTTATTTGTATTTTTTTAAAGTGCCTTTCTGAAAATCGATACTATCGATAGTATCGAATGGTCGCTTTCAAAACATCGAAAATATCGAATGGGACGACTATCGATAGTTTCCCAGCTCTAGTCCTTGGGAGGGAGCTGCTGAAAGTCAACAATTCCAAAGCCAGAGAAAGCTAGACACAGTTTAACAGCTACACATGATCCCGACCAACACGTCTGGACAAATGGAACCTTAAGTTTGATTGGTCTAGCAGGGGCCTGTCCGTGGCGAGTTTTCTGTTCCGAGTGGGCCACTTATAGGAAATTACCATCAAAGAACTTATGGAACCGCGTCAAGGGTATAATGAGAGCTTGGATGAGTTTAATGCGGAAATACATACCCTGCAAGTCAAGTAGAATAAGATATCGGAAGAGAACTTCATTAGAATATTAAAGGAAAAACATAACTTGCAAATTGGGGCATTCCTACTCGCATCACCAATATACCATATACGTTGGTGGGAAGAGGTAATCCGAGCTGAGGAGTGTATTCAGGAGAAACGAAGCCGGCCTAGGCATATAAATGAGATCACCGAAGATCACCAATGGGTGACACAGAAACCGTAAGTATCAGGTCGAGACATTTCAAAGGAGCCGTCCACCCCAGAACAACGGAGGCAACGGACGAGGAAACACTTTTGACCGAAAACCAGGTGGGAAAGCATCTTCAGGTAGGAGAGAACAAGACTCGGGAAAGAATGCACATCTTTCCATACTTACCTTTGTTACACCTCTAGCAAGCCATCGGACACGCGGAGGAACGAAAGGAACCAGTTGCCAGGGGCGATTTCATGAGACCGTCTGCAACTACTGCGGCAAAAACGACTCGTATCATTCCACCGAGTCAGCATTTTTACAGAAGAGTCTGACAGAAGGAAGCCTGCTCAGACCAGTCCTACCTCGCCATAATAAGACATAGCGACTCGCGACCGTCACAAATTTTGCCATTCAAATCGTATCACCAGCGAAAACAAAAATACGAGGCAGCGCGCGAGCGTATATTCAATGACGTAGACACAACAGAAACCAGAAAAGACAAAAAATTTCGATGCTTACCCCGATATCAAGAAGCTGAAAGGAAAACCAAGAAAAAAAATATAGCTTCAGTGAACAGCCTAAAAGATGATAATCGTTTATTCGCCAAGACTTAAGCCTAGTACTAAGATCAACGAAAACCGCTTACGGAATTTCGTGAGCGAAATTGCTATATATTTCGTTCGGGAACCAATGTGACCAAGAAAAATAAAGAAAATGGCCGGAATCGGTAAAAATTGGTCCAAATCGGTCACACTGCCTTGTATTTCCAGCTGTTTTATGTAAACAAACAAATGAAAAGCACACAAAAAACTTTATAAAGTGAAAAAAGGATATTTAATCCCTACACCAAAGTCTGCGCCCT
>VNJO01004925.1:0-24870 GCA_008042535.1 Drosophila tani
AACATTACATCCCTGAACAGAATATTGCAGGAATTTCCTGTTCAAGAATGTTATGGTCTTATGGCCTTAGAGTAATAATATTTTACGCATTCTATTTATTTTTATATGTTTATCAAAAAAACATAAAACTAAGCTATTGTCGTGCTTTGAAATATGAAATAAATTAATTTGTGCGGACGTTCTCGTAAAATTTAAGCAAAATCTGGTGATAAACATGGAAGCTATTAAATTATAAAGCTACTGCGTTGACTGCACCAATGCGTGTTCTCAACATGTTCGTAGCAACATTTGTCTTTTTTGGGTGTTGCTCAACATGTTCCTAGCAACATTTTCTTTTTTCCATGTTAATGTGCCAGAAGGCTTTTGGGTACTGAGTAGCTTTCCTACTTGTTCTAACAAATTTCATCTAACAATATGTATGCCTTTTCGATATAAAAATTAATCTAAATTAATCTTAAGAAGCACGATTATTTGAATTATATCAACAACTTAATTTGCCGGAGTTTAAGATTTACTTACTCATGTCCATCACGTGTTACCAGTTCGTCTTTCAATCGTTGCTTAAAGTTTTCCAGTTTCACTTGCTCTTCCTCATCTTCAGCCACTGCTGTTTGTTGGCCATTGGTCATGGCTTTTTGAGCCAAAAGCTCCTCATCATCCAAAGAGGCATCGTTGTCATCATCTTCTCCGATTCCCAAATCGTTGATGGAACCATTTATACTGGTATGGGAGTTTTCTGCTTGGATTTCGTTGATTTTCTTGGCACATGGCGAAGCAAACTGAAATAGATGTGATGTGTATATAATTAAAATAATAGGTAAATAGAAAGGACAATAGCTCCAAATGTTTAAAGATGTACATATGTACATATATAATAACTCTAAGACCTTCAAGGATTATCATCTAATCTCGAGTTTTAGGAAAACTACTACGCCAAAATCTTTTTACTTTTTGCTATACTTTAGAAATTTAGCCCTTGGTTTAATTATTCCACGATTTAGTTCGAATCATCTTACTTACCGGCTTAACCACCTTGGTGATAAAATATGTCTTCAGACCAGCAATGCGCAACAGCTCCTCCCGCTTTTCTCCAAAGGCTGGCTCCACCTCGAACTCCCCGTTAAGGAAGGCCAACGTTTTGTCCGAAATGTGAACGCGTCTGAAAGGAAAAGAACTCTGTCAACAAGCAGCTCCAATTAAGGAAAATATAGCAGGAGAATCGCAACCACAAGACTCATAAATTTGCATGGCAAAGTGACAAATCGTAATAACCACTGACGCTGACCGATTTTAATTATGCAACAGTGGGAGTTGGGAGAGACGTTACAGCAGTTAAAGCAAACTCAACTCACCCAGCCTTGCCGCTCGATTCCATTTTATTAGCCAGCTCAACGTCCTTGGAGTAAACGTCAAATTGCCACTGCCGCTGGCCGAGAATGCCGGCTAGCACTGCTCCCGTGTGTATGCCCACCCGCATATCAACAGGTGAGTTGGCCTTCTGCTGCACATACCTGAAAAACACGAACAGAGAGAGAGAGAGTGGCACGCAACATACCAGGTAAATGAATGAATAAGCGGTTGGTAGTGTGCCAGGACGTACGCCTGGGAAAAGGCTTTTGAGCACAGAAAGCGAAAGGAGCGCGTGGTTAAGAGCAATTATTGTTAATTGAACCAACGTTGATTTGGCGTCGACTGTCGACTGTCAAACTGTTTTCCCCTTTTCCCCATTTTCCCCAAGGAGCTGGCTTCAGCTGCTACTCACTTGATGGCCTTCACCATAGATAGTCCCATGTGCACGCACATAACGGCGTGATCCGGTCGCTCGTCGGGGGCACCGCTAATGCAATAATAGCAATCGCCAAGAATCTTAATACGCAATTGTTGATATTTCTAGGGAGAAACAAATGTAATTTAGATGAAATCAAGCATTGCTGGTTTGCGGTAGTTCCAAAAATAAACAAAAGTCACAAAATTTAAGGAGCCTTCAATATTAAAAGTAAGTTTGTAATTATCTTACCAAAAACCAAAATATTCAGACCTAACTTGAAGTTAGATCCCATACCTTGAACCCTCATGATTTAAAGACTACTCTTAAATCCGCAAAATGAACCGAGAAACGTTTTACCAAAAATCAATAAAGGGATATAAAAATACCTAACAATCACATTATGGCAGTCACATAATGCTAATCAAATTAACTGGGGCCAAAAATAAACAACAAAAACCCCTGCACTCAAAATAACTGCAAAAAAATTTGATAGAAGGAAAAAATCAACTTGAAACATTATATTCGCCTGACTTGGCATAACCTTTGAACCTGAAGCCACCCTTGCGGAAAAAAGTTGAAGAAAAATACCAAACAGAAAGAAATTAAATAAAATTAAATTCTGGACTGAATACAGGATTAAAAGGAAGCTAAACAAATATTTCCCGTTTAAATTGGCCCCGGCGTTCCCTATGCCCCTTTAGGATAAAGTCGTTCTATTATAAAGAAATCAAAAATGAAATTAAAGCTTAACAAAATAAACGTGTAAACCGATCTCTTTGAAATTTTTAAAGGCATAGGTTTGAGAAATTGTTCGTATGTAAATTATGCATAAGATCGATTCCTTAAATACAAAAAAAATTTCATTCGTAAAGTTACAATCTTTTATTATAATAAATTAGAATGTCTCCAATAGTAAGAAGGCTAGATCCAAAATATACTTTGCTAGTACAGTGAGAAAAGCCTGCCTCACTAGGTTGAAAAGTTCTGGTCTTGCTTTGTTGAAATTGAAATGAAAAACACACCTGTCTAGATGACGTATCTTGAAAATCATAATCATCACTACAATTTTAGTCGAACAAGTATGTATGTATGTAAATGAAATGAAAAAGGAAAAAAAAAAGCCATAAACAATTTAGAACAAGAAAATATTACCTCGGCGAGCCTATCGAAGCGTGCAAAGAGCTCGTTAAGCATTTTAACCAAATCTTGAGCGCTATACGTCGAGGAGATGGCGGTAAAGCCTACAATATCCGCATACAGTATGCTTGTTTGTAGAAAATAAAGTAAAAAAATTCCGGTATTTAATGGTTAAACAAGTGCCAATGCAATTGTGTTTTATTTAAATATTAACACCTAAACGTATTTAGTGGAGTGGCCCGGAACAATGGAGTTATTGTAAAAAGTATCCATAAGCATAGCAACTTTTTCCGAGTGGAACAGCTTCAATCGGTAAGCTCCTTCGTTTGGACAATGGGGTTCTCAAAATGCTTGTAAATCCAAACTTTTTATAGAGATTGAATATAACTAAATTTTCTTAAATTTGTATCTTATCTAACTCTAGTTGCTGAATCTGCAATTGTTAAATTCGTATATCCTTAAGCCATTTTTAAGGTTTAACCACGAATGTGAAGAAAACCAATTTTTCATATATGTATGTACATTTTATATTTAATTGGGTATTATCCGTATCCGTATAATCTCGTACAATTATTTTTAATATCTACGACACTCGCTTACATCCTTGTATATTTAAATTTTAAAGATCTTTAAGAATAAACTTATAATTTTATTGAAATATTAAATATTTATTTGAGGATGAAGCAAAAACATGATTTAAATGCGTAAAAAGGAATTAAATAAAATTAATTTTTAAAGGCATACCTCACATTCTCGTGACGACTCATGTAGATCTTTTTAAATGCCTCTGAACTGGATGATCCCAAGTCTTCACGCATTTTAATGGCAACATGCTTAGGCAGCACAGATAACAACAGTCGCTCCTGATAATGATGATAACCATTGCATTACAGTCTCACCAAAACTCTTCTCATTATGGCGCTCACCTGTTCGGCTGATTGTTCCTCGATTACCATTTTTACCTCAAGACTCTTTTTAGCTTCAAGGAAAGCTCGCTTCTGCTTCGCCTCCCCCATAAAGTAGTAAAGGAGCCCAATTAGGGCTGCAGTGGCAATTAACACCGCATTGGCCGCCACCTGATTCGAGAGCAAGGGATCCGAACGGGAGTAGCCCACTGGCAGACTGAGAGAAATAAAATACGTCGAGCATCCAATGGACAGGCCGAGGAAAATCAATGGCAATGGGAGCGTTACATAGACCAGAAAGTTAAGCAAAATAGTCCAGCCAAGAACGTCCCTAAAAGCAAAACAGAAAGGCATATATATTATTTTTAATAAACACCATTAAAAATGTATGTTAGAAATCAAACCTACATAGTTTCAACTTTGCCTACATTTATTTATTTATAATTATAATTAACTTATAATTATAAATTATAATTAAATCAAATAGTTAATTAAGTAATACCAAAAAATAGTTCACTTTAGAATTTAAAAAAATCGCAAAAGAATAATTTCAATTCCCGATTCAATCTTGCTTGCTTTAAGATATAGTGGTCCGATTTGGATAAAATTTAAAAATGTATTCCTACAATTACATTAAAGGATCATATACTAAGTTTTAATCTGATATCTTCAAAAATAACGAAAATTGGCTAATTTGGTCGTTCCTATTGCATAATAACTGAGAGACGGACATGGCTAGGTCATCTCGTCTGGTGATGCTGATCAAGAATATATATACTTTATGCGGTCGGAGATGTTTCTTTCCCTGCGTTGTAAGCTTCTGGTCACAATTATAATACCCAGCAAGGGTAAACAAATTACGGGGAAATGGAAAATTTTGGTAAATGAGTTAATTTAATGTATACTAACCTGGGAGAAAAGCTAGGTTGAAGAATCACATAGACAGAAAAATGAAGAACGCTTAGTAACCACAGAGCCCGGGGCACAATCGTTAGGAGTATCTGATGCAAGCGCTTTAATGCCGGTTGCTCAGATCGTCGTCCAATGTGCAGCAGAGCCGTTAAAGCCAAATACGCAACAAGCATACAGCAGTTGACCACTAAAATGCAGTAAAAATAACAGAATGATTACTTAGTCACACTTTTTTTAAATACCTGTTTTGTTGTTTAATTAAAGTTTACAGTTTCGGTTTAAAAAATTGATTTAATAATTTAGTGAAAGACTCTTTAGAGATTCTTGAATTTAAAATAACCATATAGTATAATTAGAAAATATCAATTCTTATATTAAAGAACTTTCAAGACTTGTAGTAATACTTTCATTAAATAAAACCATTAAATAAAAATAAACAAGTAAGAAAGCTACAGTCGACAGTGCTCGACTGTAAGATACCCGGTACCCGGTAAAGTAAAAGGCGGAGTGTTAAAATTCTAACCTTATTGCTAATATCTCCCATGTTTATCATCCGATTTTACTGAAATTTTCAGGAAACGTCCGCTCTATTTTATTCCTTTATTGTATCTATTAACTTTAACCCGAAAAAAACGAGTATAGCTTATTTTACGTTTTTTTATGATTTTTGAGGGCGGAAGTGGGCGTGGCCAAATTTTAAAACAAACTTGATCTGCGTGCAACAAATTCCAATGTTGTCACCAAGTTTGGTAACTCTAGCTCTTATAGTCTCTGAGATCTGTTGTTTCACACGGACGGACAGACGGACATGGCTAAATTGACTCGGCTGATGATGCTGATCAAGAATATATATACTTTATAGGGTCGGAGATTTCTCCTTCTGCCTGTTACATACATTTTCGGGTGGCACTAACTCATAATACCCTTGTACCCTATGGGTACCGGGTATAAAAAGTGTTTTCACTTCAAATTACATTAACAAATTGTACTATATGACACACCCATATATGTAGGTTAATCAATATTATATTTATATATGATACACTATATTTTATATGATCCTCTCGTGTAACCACTCACTAACCTCTAGTGGGCACCGCCTGATCCCAGGGTATCACGATAGTCCAGATGTTAAACAGAACGGCAGCAAAGAGAAACCACTTGAGACCGCTGCGTCGCTGCTTGATCGAGTAATTGTGGTAAAGTTCGTTGAGCACATGTTGTGGTAGGATGACGACTCCCCCGCCGGTTATCCCTACGCCGCCGGCAACCACGTCGCTGTCGTTTTGCCGCCGACGGGCTGGTGGAGTCTTTTGGCGTTGTTGCTTTGATTTGGCCATCGTCTGGCCATTGTCCAGGCTGCCATCCTTCTCCTCCGGCATGCTTGAAGAAGTTGCTGGTGCTGCACAGCAATCCTTTTAATTATTCGTTGATCGTCGACCGTCTCCTCCAGGCTCTCTCTGGTTTATGAATGAAGCAAAACCATTTCCTTGCCTTATTTATTTATGATGTTGGGGTCCTGGAAACTGGGAGACGTCGCTTTGGTAAATATAAGCAATGCGAAGCACAAACTCAAACACAAGGAGCCAGCGCAAGCAGAAAGCAAGTATTTGAGACTTAACGTTGCCTCGTGTTGAATTCCACCCTTTCCATCGCCTTCTCATCCACCCTCCAGGTTGTGGGGAAGCGAGAGGCAAGGCGGAAGCGTCCTTGTGCGACAGCCGTAAGTCAGTCTGCACGTGTGGTTGAGTGTCAGTGTGTGCCGCACACTGGCTTGGAAGGCAAGCCAAATTAAGTTACTTTAATTTTTGCAATCATATCACCTGCTATATAATATATGAACTTGACCTCAGCTAATCTACTCAAATATTTTTAGGCGACAAGGTCGTTGCTTATATTGCCTTTTCAAAAATAAAATAAGAGAAGAAACCCATCTGAAAAATCTTCAAATACTTTAGATTTGACCGAAATGCGGAACACTTTCATAAAAAAATATATAGTTTTATATTAACATAATCATTTTACGTTAAGAGCATTAAAAACTTACGGACCAAGCTAAAATTATCAAACGGTATCCTTACAAGTTCAAATGGAAATTGTTCAAATTGTTCTCAAACATCTATCTTCAAAATAGAGGTTTTAATGCCAAAAATCCTTTTTTAAACTCTTTTAATATTTTTCGAAACTCCTTAGACTATTCTAATTTTAACGTTCTCTGTGCAGTTTCATTTCTACGACCTCCTGTAAATGTAGGAAACCAATTTGTAATTGATACTAATTAGGGAAAATTGCGTTCTCCTATTTTGGGCCAAATTAAAATAGACTTGTCAAAATTCAGGCGCCCCCATTCCCCTGCCCCAGATATTATGAATAAATTATAAATACTTTCTGCAACATTTGACACCTGCAAAGACCACGGTACTGTATAAATCTCATAGTTCTCTTGCTCTCTCCCACTCTCTATTCTCTGTCTGTGTGTCTTCGCTCTCTGGGTGGCACTTTCTTTCACTCTTCCTCTCTTCGTTTCTCCAACTGCTTCCTCTTCCTTTGACTGGATTTCTTCATTGCCGAATATTCGACTGACGATGGACTGTGTAACACAACGTAGCTGTAGCTCCCTACTTTTTGCTTACGAGAAATCCTTTTTAGTTTGGTATGCGTATGCGTATGCGTGTATATGTATTTTTGTGGGTAAGGTTGAATTGCTCAAGGTTCGTTTTAATGCGTCCTGAATTTGTTTGTATAGGCGCGCGCGGGTGTGGGTACACACATTATTGCACTATAGACACGGTTTCGAATTTACTTTCAATCCACAAATCATGGATAACTCCTTTGACTCGAGATATATGGCTCAAGTCCTATTCCTCCCTCTTATTATTTTTTCTTGGCTTGTGATAACCGTTAAGCGTGCGTACAGTTGTTCTCTTTCCGTCTGCTTTTACATCAGCTTTTACCTTACTGTTTTTCCACTTTTATTAAGCATGGAAGTTCTGAAACATACTTGGCCCAAAATAGATTTCCTTCGATGTGTTCAGTTTTTTCTGCTGAGTGGGATTTTTTCTGTCGAACGATTTCCTTCCTGGTGACCCGCCGCGCGACTTTTTTCGACTAATCTAAGGCGCCCGATAAACTTGACTGATTGTTAAGTGAAAATTTTCGACAGTCAACAAGCCCCAGCAGCAGCAAGGACTTCCGTTATGTCGAACGCTCTTCCTAAGAGAGAGAGCTTAACGGCGCTCCTTTGAGAGCAGGCTCCGTAAAGCTCCGTAAAGCGCATGTGTGAGAGCGGGTATGCCACTGATAACGGTACAGCTGGGCAGCTTGATAACGGGAAGGGCATCTAGCCTATGCATAACCACTTGAATATTGCCGCAAGCGCATAAAGTTAATTAGACAGCAACATTAATGACTCTCCTAAATGGCATTCGAACGGCGGAAGAAGAAGGAGAAGGAGAGGAAATGCAAAGGCGAAGGATGCAGCTGGCCTTGAATGGCAATAAAACATCTGCAGCTGCTAAGTGTGGTCTATGTATGTATGTGTGTGAGTGTGTGAAATACGGATTTAACAGAATATTAATTAAAACCTAAATTTATCGATGTTTATTATGTTTCGAATTCAAATAAAGTACACATGAATTTTTAAAAGAAAATTTAACATTGTTAAAAATTCATTGGCTTCATTGCATTTATTTACTAATATTCTGTGTTTTTATGAACTGAAATCCTTTACAATTTATGCGGACTTCCTTTTGAAACCAACTTGTATTAAATTATGTCCTTTAGTTTCTATATTACTAGCACTTGATAATATATAGTAATAAATATTGTGTATTAGATAATATTGTTCTTGGAAAAACTGCCTACATTGACTGATTTTAATAGATCAATGCTAGATCGATGTTTGTCTAATGTTATAATGACAACCGATTGTAAATACCTTCTTGTTCATTTGCTTACTGCAGTTCGCTTACAAAACTCTTAATGTTAGAAGTAAGCAGCTGCCGTTTTCATCGTCGACCATTCAAAATGTGGGATGTGCTACGCGCTGCATAGGGAGGAAGAGAAATTTTCCAGCAGCTGCCAGTGATCCGGAACGCAGGACAGTTCCGTTTACCTGGCTTACCTGAAAAGGTTTGAAATGAGCGAGGAAATCGAAGTTTTTGCCGGCAGTATGCGCAATTTTTATTTATTGTCAGCAGTTGTAGTCAATTAATTGTAGAATTCATCAATTGGGCTAATAACACAGAATAAAACTATTTGAAAATTGAGATAATTTGGTGAAAATATTAACATTTTCCAAGTTCTTTTATTCCCTAACATGCTATTATAATTTTAGATGTTTTCAATATCATATAGAAATTATCTGGAAATTAAAAGAAAAAAATTATAACTTTGCCGTATTCAAAATATTTTTATCAACTTTAATAAATATGTACATTTGTAGCTGTTTTTAACGATTTTACATTTTGCTAGTTATATTTGAATTCTAAAAGACAAGTCTTATGGACTTGTCGTTTCGAAAATTTTTCAGAAAACAATGCATTGCGAACGGTACAAAAAAATATAAGTCATTTTTGACTTCAGCTTGAAAATTGTGACATGTGTCGAGTAATTTAAAAGAATAAACTCTTAAACCACAGTAAAATAATGTAGCTTTCTATTTATATAAGTTATTTTTATACCCTTGTATGGTATTGTAATTTTGGCAACGCAGTGTAGGAAGCATCTCCGACCCCATAAAGTTTATATATTCTTGATCAGCATTACCAGCCGAATCGATGTCCGTTGATACGCAAACTAGTTCTCAGTTTTTGAGCTATCTGAATAAAACTTTGCAGATAGTTTTCATTATATTGCAGTTACTTTATATGTCGGAACGGATGAAATCGGACCACTATATCTTATAGCTGTCATAGGAATGATCGGAAAATTTATGGAAAAAAAAATTTATAACTTATCTGTTTTTCAACGATTTTTTTAATAGATTTCGAAATAAAGCTGTTTTTTACGGTTTTAGAATTACGGTTTTAATTTCATTAAGGTCGGACAACTATATCATCTAACTTCCATAGAAACGATCAGTTGATTTATATGAAAATGTAAAATTCTACATGTAATATTTAAATGTTTTTTTAAATTTTTTTAGTGGCCCTTTGAAACCAAGCACATGCTTGTTAGGGTTAGAATGCGAGGAAACTACACTCCACCATATAGATTAATGCGCGCAGCTCAATTGCTATCTTCCATGTGTACTAAGTGGGTTAAGATTAATGTTTTTAGTTTAGGAAGGCTACCTACAGATGAGGTTATTTTGTACAAATCATAATAATTTGCACATAGTACTCTAAAGGGTTCCTGCATTTCATACGAGGTTCTACAGTGGTGCAAAACTAAAGGCAAGTAGGATCTGATGGTTCTACATGGTACGTGGGAATTCAACTGCCCAGAAAGATCGGTGATTTCCACGTCACCACGGATCAGGTTATACATAAAGACAATGCCTGCATCGTTCTACGGTTGGATAAGGAAGGTAGGTTAATTAGGAGAAGTCTACTAGAATAAGATGTCAACCTAAGGTTTGCATTCCAGTTTAAGCCACGAAGAGCGAAAAGTAAAAAGTTCTTTTGAACTGACTCAATGCGTTTGCTGTGGACGACCCACTGGGGACTCCAAACGCAAGATCTATACTCTAAAATAGGACAAACTAACGAAATGTATAAATTCTTCGTGACGTAGGGGTCAACGTATTTTTTTTTCCACCTTTTAATAAATCCAAGCACACCCCTGGCATTATTTACAATGCACCAAATATGATCTAGGCGGATCTAGGCGGATACCCAAATCTTCAACTAGAGTGATCATTTCCAGAGACCAGCAGTCAGCGTATAGGTCCCATGTAAAATGTAAATGTTATAAAAATGTACAAAGTTCGATATTTTTCAATTTTACCAAAATTGATCGACTTTCAATGATCCAATAGCAGACTGCAAGGATATACAAACTTCGGCTTGTCGAGGCTAGCTTCCTTTCTTATTAAATATAAGACTAGGTACAAGAAAATATTGTACCGTTCAGGATGTACCGTTACAAATAATAAATAAGATTGTAAAATAAATAAATAATTATATTTTGTGTGTGTTTGCGTAAAAACGGTTGACAAGCGCATTTTGTATGGAAATTAGGCTTAACTTCTAAGATGGATTGCGCCCAAACTAAGAGCGTCCCCAACATAATTTTCATACCCAATTGTTATCTATGGTTTTTTTTTTTAATTGTTTGGAAGGGGTGTTTTTAATAGAAAATTACCCAATTTTATAAAATTATAATGTACGTTCAAAAATAATCAAATTACAACCAAGAATTAAGAGCTTTATCGCTTTAGCGCGTTTATTATTATTAAAATTCTCATCGATATAGGAGTTTACGTATTATATATGTATGTATATAGTATACATATGTTTGTATGTACATATGTTGTATATTTAATTCTTATAATAAATTATTTGGATTTTGTAAGGAATACAAAATAAAATGTTGAACAGTCTGTGTAACAAAATACATATGTACATATGTATGTACATTGTAGATCAAAACAATTGGTAATTCCAATTCAGGTTGTGTTATTTCTCGTCCCAACAAATTCAAATGCATTTGGGATCTTTTCAGAACATCTTGCTTGATCGGATCACGAAACATCTGTCGTTTTCTTTTCTTTAGAAAACTAATTTCTGACCGGACATGATGGCACGTGAGGCTGCCTAATCCATTGGATTCGGTAAAGGACTGCAAACGAACCCCATTTTCATTTTCACCAGGTAAATTACCTTTAAAAAATTTGCACTTTGTAAAAGTAAACACAAATAAATTGGATGAATAATATACTAGACCTCAAAAATAGTTCCATTGTCGCGACATATCGTTAAAAAAATCTTGAAACCTGGCAACCCTTTTGTAAAAGATGAACCAACAAAGAAAAAATATCACCGCAAACATCTCTCCCGCTCTCATCCCTTTTGTACTAAACCGCCCTCAGTTGGTGTTGCTAAACGCCAAATTAATTGCGCCAGTTCACGATTTGACTTTTGCAAATCTAAGCAAATCCGATACACAAAACTAACGCATTTAAAAAATGTTACATAAAATCCAAATATATAAAACGTTTATCTATGGCTGCGTAGCTCAATGTTCTCCCCTTTGTGAAAACCGAGCTAAATTTAATAACGGCTTAATAGCCGTTTCGGTAGCTTCAGGCAAAACATTGCACAAAAGAACTTGTTCAATGAGGAGAGCAGAGAGCAAAGAGCAGTGTTGCCAACAATCGGTCGGCCCCCCAAAATAGCCAAAAATAGCTATATTCAAAAACAATAGCAGGAAAAAATAGACGATATATTTTATCACTCAAAAAATATTTTTAAATATTCATTATACATTAAGTGGTATTTATTCGTTAAGTTATGTTTCCAAAAGTACCTTTTCGGTACTTTGGTATGATTTCATTGTTCCAATCTGTCGGACCCACTTATTTGGGACGTCATATTCGTAGCAGCATTTTCCAGCATATTGCATTCCGTATTTGAAATTATTATTTATGAATTTAGACAATTTTAAGTGAAACATTTGAATATATATATATATATATATACATTCCTTATTCTTTATTCTTTATTCAAAAGTTAACAAAAATGTAAAAAGGAATATAACGCTGTTACATGTTCGACGGTCTTGCAGTGTCGGCAAGTTCAAAAGTCGCAATCTGCTCGTGTACGATCAGTAAATGTATAAAATAGTATAAAATAGAAGTAAATGTTCGCCTTTGCATTTTATTTCGAAGCTCCGATTTAACCATGTTGACCTGGCTAAAAACCCGTTATACCGTGACATTTGACCAAGGTAAAGGATAGAAAAAGAAGCCAAATCGTTATACGGATTGTTTCCACCAGAGTCCTTATATAAAATGTGCAAAATGCTTTGTTTTATCTGTTAAGTCTTTTATTATACAATTTTTGAATTGGGGGACCTCCATCCATTCATCGCGCAGATTGTTTGTACTCTATCTTTTTTCACGAACTTTCACAATTTTTTACCACACAAACGCAAATAGCTTAATTCAAATTTATAAGCACGGTGACCGCGATCTGAGGTTGGAAAAATAATAATGACCGAAAAAATACTATTTAGGTATTTAAAGTACACAACTTGGTCACCCTGGATGGTATATTTGAGGGTATTTGAATCGATTGATAAAAAAATAGCAATTTTATTTTGTGAAATAGCCAAAATAACAGGCTCTTGCTAGATTGAGTGGTTTCCAGTTTTGGGTAATGCAAAATAGCCAGATATGGCCAGAAAATAGCTAAGTTGGCAACACTGGCAAAGAGCCGGCAACCACCAACACTAGAGCGCGCCGCTTTAAAAGCCGGGCCGACGCTCTCCGCTCTCTCATTCGGCGTTTTTCTGTGTGTGTGGACGGGCGATCCAAAAATCCAGCAATCCAGCGACTTCTAGCAAAGCTACTAAAGAACAAGCGGCAGTCTGCACAAATTTATCAAATTTGCCCATTTGTTGATAACTACGTGTTGATCTACTGCGATTCGTGATTTGCGCAAATCAAACCACATACTAAACGTGTCTTCGCGCTTCGCTTTTTAAAAGTAAAACCAACAGTAAATCAAAATGGCTGATGTGGCTGAGCAAAAGAAGTGAGTAATTTTATTTGGCTTGTCTATGTTGGTGTCTGTGTGCTTGTGCGTTTTGTTTGAACAATTGTATAAAGTTTTCCCGGCGGCTGCCAATACCTTGAATTTTAATAACGCACATATTTTTCTGTCGTTGCCTTAACGGTTTGGAAAAATTTTCTTTTTGAATTCTGTGTATATACGCAAATTGCTTGGTAGCACTAATGTAGTTGTCTCGCTCTCTCTAGTGGCTCGTAAGTGTGCGCGCAAAAAACGACGCCGTTGAATTTGGCGCGGCGTCGTAGTGCTTTCTCGCTCACTCTCCGGCCGGCAAACCAACGACAACGAGAATTGACTTGTGTGTATGTGTTTTTTTTTTTTCGGCGAAGTAATATTTGAGTGTGCAAGCAGAGTGCGCAAAAATGTTGAGACGTTTGTGTATTAGTGGGATTCAAGTTGCCGCTCTTTTTCTTGTGCTGTTTGATTTCAGCTGTCGTTTTGTCTGTCTGGCTGTTTGCTTTTGCATTTGCTTCTTTCCCCCGCCGCTGCCAGTCCATTAATTTTTGTCAGTTGCCATCTACACGATTTTGCTCGCTTAAAGCTCAAAGCTAAAGCTTGGCATTAACTCTGTCGTTCTGTCCTCATTATTCTTGTTCTTGCTTCCAGCTATTTTGTCACTGCCCAAAATAATCTCGTTCTAGCCGTCGCCGGTGTTGTGCTTCTGCTGTTTTTTTTTTTTTTTATCGCAGTAAGGGGAATACAAGCAAGGGAAAACCAGTTAAATTTCTATCTGTTGTCTTAGGTTGTGTCTTAGTTCTGGGGGTCGGGGTTTCCCTGTAGTGGGTGTTTTCTTGTAAGTGTCTGCCTTTTGACCGTTATTTTTCGCTTCGCTTGGGTTGCACAGTCTACTAGAATTGCCCCTCTCACTCGCACTAACCGTCTTTACGACACGCTAGCGTCTATCAGCTTGAACGGGTGTGCGTGCGAATGAGACGACTATAGGGTGTCAAAACCAGTTTCTGTTCGCCGTTCGTTCGTTTTATTTCAAACAATTGGCGATTTTTACTTTTTGCAAGCATCTCTTTTATGCTACCCATTTTTCTCATCCATCTGTATATACATAGCTTATATACACATGGAAAAGAGCACGCTGTCGCTCACCTTTTCTTTTTGCGTCGCAGTTTGCACGAGTTGTTGCTCCCATTTAACATTTTACGGCAGCGCTGCCAGCGTCGGCAGATGTTACAATGATGCCTTGTGTAGGGTTGCAGAAAGACGCGGAAGAAGCGGCACGAGAGTCATGGTGAGGAAGGGAGTGGAAGAAAACAGAGAGAACGAAGGAAATGTGAAAACGTTGCCGGTCTCTTTCGTTAAATGGAATTTTTTTAAATTTCATAATTCTTTGAAATACACTTTTGTGTTGCCAAAAATATGGTATTTGTGATCTTAAAAGAGAATTTCGTTATTTAAAGCAATGACGCTATATCCTAACATTAAAATATTATTATTGTCGTAAATTTTTAGTTTTTGTTCTTGGGATTATTTAAACGAAAAGAGTTTATAGCATTTTCAATATTATAAGCCGAGAAATTTAAAACATTTTTATTAAAATATTAAGTCGATGCTGTAAAGAAATATATTAAATATTAAATAATTATTAAAAATTTTTTTTTTTGCCTCTTTTCGTCCTCATTTATAGCGAGACCCCCGTTGTGGAGAAAGTCGCCGCTGAGGAAGTTGATGCTGTGAAGAAGGATTCCGTTGTCGCCGGGGAGGCAGCAGCCGAGAAGCCAACCACCACAGAGAACGGTGCCACCGAAGAGGAAAGCAGCACCGCCAAGGAGAACGGAGCTGCTGACAGCGCACCCGCCGAAGCCGCCGCTGCCGATTCCGTCGATGGCGAGAAGGCGGTCGATGCTACCGCCCCCGCTGCCGCCAAGGAGGAGGAGGGAGACAAGAAGGAGGAGGCCACCACCGGTGAGGAGGCCAAGAAGGACAGCAGCGAGGCAGTCGCAGCAGCCGCCGCAGTTGAAAACGGCTCCGAGGAGGCCGCCAACGGTGACTCAACAGGTGTGTAGTAGATCAAGCCCCTTCCCTTCCAAACGTTTTTATATCTGTTTTTATTTTCGCCTTGCAGACGCCCCCGCCGCCGAAGCTGTAAAGCGGAAGGTGGATGAGGCCGCCGCCAAAGCCGACGAGGCCGTTGCCACGCCGGAAAAGAAGGCGAAGCTGGACGAGGCCAGCACAAAGGATGAGGTGCAGAACGGAGCCGAGGCCAGCGAAGTGGCTGCCTAAGGGAATCGCGGAAACCGGCTCTCAGCAAGCAGCAGCACACACAGTACTCTACATATAAAATACTTACTAACACACGAAAAAACCAACAAAACAAATCACACAAAATAATGGTTCAACTCGTCGCGCCAGCAGCACGCACGCACCGCACCGCTCACCGACCGTACGGGTGGGTGTGAGTGTTAGTGGCTGTGTATGTGGACGGCGAGAGCAATTCTTTAATAACAATCCTACATTGGGAGCGTAGTCTTAAAGTGTACCCAGATTCTCTGTCTCTACTAACAAACAAAAACCAACCAACAAACAAGAAAAAGAAGAAACAACAAAATCCATTATCATTTAAAAAACCTTACTTAAAACCTTAACTTTAAAGAAAGTATATATATAAAGCAAAATATTAAGAGAAAAAAGATCAAGCAAAAGTAAGATGCGACCCTCTATGTTTTAAGATTAAAAGTTGTAAACAAAAAGCGTCAAATTTAATAATTCTAATAAATACGAAGCGAAAGAGAAAAATTGCAAACAAAAATTCCCTAAATAAGTAAAACAATAAGAAAGAAAATGAAACCTTAATCATTTTTTCTCACGTCTCAATTTTATAGTACTTTTTATTTGTACTACTTTATGATCCTATATTGTGTATGAATATTTATATATATAAATATATAAATATAAATATATTTCAAACCAGAAAAACTGCAAAATCAGCTAATTTAACAACAAAGCTGCCAGTAGTAACATCCCAAATAGACTTCTGCCAGTCTAGAGAAGAGAAAATCATCGTACCCCAGAAACAGTAAAAACAAAACAAAGCTGAAAAAGAAATCAAATTTTTGTAATGCAATCAAACTAAATATATAATCATAATCACGGGCAACTATAATACAAGTTATGTTGGAGAAGTATTCGTAAAAGTAATAGCATTTGGTTAATTTTCTAGTTACACATTGTCAAAACCTTCTCAACAGTTTTTACGATTCGTTTCCATCCACTTTTTATTTGCTTTCGTCCCAAAATTATTTTCTGGGGCAATCTTGAAAAATTCCGAGTTTTGTAATTTTTTCAACACCGAAAATGTAAATCAGTTAATGCCCATTGATCACTAATAATGGGCAACTAAAGCCGGAACTCTGCAGAAACAAAAACATTCAAGAACATTTACAAATAAATGGCAGAAAAACTTTAAAAAAATCCTGTGTGTTTGTGGGATTGTATTATTTTATCAATTTCCGGGAAAAGCTTGCTCCGTGGACGCAACTGTACTTTCGTGCCAGATGTCAGTGGTGGAAAGCCAAGCATTGAACCTCAAACTTTGTTCCTAAAATCTTTCAAAAAAGGTATTTTATTTTAAAGCAGCACCTAAGATAATAGCACTGTAGTTTTCGTACGATCAAGGGTACAAGGGTATTATAATTCTGACTCCATAAAGTATATACAGTGGCTCAGCTTATTTCAACCAGATCCAACCTAAAACTTTAAAAGCCTATAAAAGATGAACCAAAAGGATAATCCAAATATTTTAAACGCACAATGATTCTCTTCTGTTCAAACTTAATATTTATTCATTTCACGGATTTTAAAGTAATTTCTAAATATTTTTTTTTTAATTTATAACGAAAAAAACAACAAAAAACAAGGTCACAGCTTATTTCAACCAAATAGTTTCCAGCTGTCCAATACACCGTTAGTTATACAAATGGCGGCTCGTTTTTTTTTTCTGTGATTTGGTCATTCTATTCGAAGTTGGTTCAAGCTTATTCTGGTAATATTTTAAGAGAGTTTAGTGCGCCAAAAATTCATTTAGCGAAATGGACCACGTACAACAATTGAGAAGCGAGAACTCGTTATAAAACATTTTAAGGATGAATATGAAGGCTAATCTTATTACTAAACAGCCAAGTTTATGCAATCTTATAATCTTTAGGCTGTAACGAGAAATAAAGCTAGCTTCGGTAAACCGAAGTTGGTATACCCTTGCAGTCTGCAATTGGATAATTGAAAATTGAACCATTTTAGTAATGTTGAAAAAATATCGAATTTTGCCAATTTTAAATTTTACATGTAGAATTTTACATTTTCATATAAATCGACCGATCGCTACTATGGCAGCTATATGATATAGTGGTCCGATCTTTAAAAAAATGAAAACCGTAATTCTAGAACCATAAAAAACTGCTATATCTCAAAATGTATATAAATACGTTTAAAAACAGAGAAGTTAAAATTTTTTTACATTAATTTCGCCATCATTCCTATGGCAGCTATAGAATATAGTAGTCCGATTTCGGCCGTTCCGACATATATACTGCGTGCTAAAGAAATAAGACTATGTTTAAAATTTGAGAGCAAGGTGATGTGAGTCCGTGATCATAAGAGACTTTCATAAGAAGAGAAGGGTTGATGAGTCTGCCTCCGAGTTGGTAGAATCTGCGTCTCCAGGCTAAAAGATTCCAGTGGGCTGCAGTGGTTCCTGCAAGTCTTAGGGCTCCTGTCAAGCGGCTGGCTGGCGGAACCACGTGAAATCTTTATTGTTACTTAGCCGCATATAGAAAATAAAGTCTAGCTCTTTCATTTTTAATCTTGGCTAACATTGTTTTTAATTTTTAATTAAATTTAATTTTCCGCCAAATCAAAACCAAAAATTTGCCAAAAATTTCTGTGCCTTCCGCCCAGATTAATTAAGGTTTTAAATAAATTTGAGCGAAATTAGACAAAGTGAGTTAGCCATGTGCATGTTTCTATAATTTCATCCACAATGTTTTTTGTATCGGGTATCTCACGGCACAATTTTCCAAGTTGTTTACTATCACTACCGTCCTGTTAAGTGAAGTAATTATTTTTGCTGATCGCCAGTATCTCTTGATTCCATAAATCTGCGACCCAAGGCTTTTTTCAATCCCACCAGATGATAAGCATGAGACAGATCAGATAGGTTGAGGACTGACTATGCAGCGATATGGATATTTTGGACAAATAGTAAAGCTGCGTCGTCAATGTTTTCAAAAGAGCCACCAATCGGGTCAATTAGTGCTTAAATCCTTGAATGTTTGCTTTTTATAAAAAAAAAGCTTCTGAACCGTAGGTCTTTGGTCCCAGACTAGTTTTATATTTTCTAAAGTGGTGAAAAACTTTTCCTACGCTATTGTAGAAGTTGTAAAAGAAAGCAATAATATACAATAAAACCCTGTGCCTACACTCAGACACAGTATTTAACCGATTACAAGGACCTGTATATAAGAACTCAGAATAGTGATTTTTTTTTTAGCTATAATGTTTCCCTAACAATCTTAACAGGCAGGCGCTTAAATATGAAATTGTTTCTAATCCACGCCAAATGTGCCTTTTGTCTTTTGAGTTGGCATAATTCCTGTGAATTTAATAAGTCGACTAAGACGTCGCTGTCAGCTAGGAACTCAATTTAAGCAAATAAGGGTCGGCACAACAACAAATGTAAAATTGATATAAAATATTTACGTACATATATGTAAATATATTCATAAAATGGATCATATTCGAATACATTGATTTCTGTCAAGAAAGCTTTTCAGTTGCTTCAAGCTTTTGTGGCGGTCGTGCCGTTGGTCACACAAGTTCTAGAATAATCCCAGAAAAGCTTGTTTGTGTTTTGGAAGGCAATTTAACGTCTTGGCCTAGAAGAAGGCCAGTGAAAAACAAACAAGCCAAAAATACTTTACTGTTCTTGTAGCGCTGCCGTAGTCCAATTAAAAGTCTTTATCTATATTTAATTAAATTTTTCGATATTTTATTTAAAAATAATATTTATCTCACAATTTTTAAAATCGAAATACCTACAAATATCAATTTTATTTTGACGTCGATCAGAACTGGTTTTGGTATTTTTCTGGATTCCCCCAACAAAATGCTCAAAAAAAACACCTTCTGATAATATACATAGCTAAAAAATACAAATCCGGAGAGCGAGAACTGATAGCCTTGCTTTGCTCTCGTGGCGTAGCTACCACTACTCCCACGGAACAGAAGCTTTCGGACTTGGAGCCGATCGAAGCCAGCGAGTGTTAAGTAGTTGAAACCAAATCGTCCCCGCGAGTGGACGCATTGTGACCGTTAACTGTGACTGGATCCGCGCATGTACTTAACAGTACAATATTATCATTGTTGTTGCAACTATATTTAATACCAAGTGACGTCAAAAAGCTGAAAACAAGACAGCAATCCGTTCAAGTGCTTGTTACTTCGTGCTATTACTTTGTATTGTGCTTGTGCCCGTGTGCTTGTGGATAAGCAAGATAAATAAATAAAACAGAGGAGGACGATGCCCAGCAACCTGCAAAAGGTAGGAAAACGCAGCCAGGTCGAGTGAGGCGACTAACAATTTCACTGCACATTATGATAGTGTGTGTTTCGCAAACGTTATTCCCACAACAATCATTGTTTTTGTGGCGGAGCTTTTGATTGATTTGATCGTATCTTCTTACTGGGGGGTTTCTACTCACGTGTGCTTCTAAAAAATTAATTTCGGTTGACTCCAAAGTGCAATTCTCTCTGTACCACACAAACAGCGATTGTGTTTATCAACCCAGCTGGTCAGTGATCTTTTGAAAAGTTCTTACCATATTTTTGGCAAGCATCCAAAGAGTATGAGTCAGAATCTCTTATCTTTTTTATTACAACTTTTCCCAAGAGTTTTGAAAATATTTACTGAAATATCTGATCCCACTTTATCTCAACAAGTCAGGATAGGATGCTTGCTATTCCAATTGTAGAAAGTTTGAATCCTTTTGAAGTTAACTGACCGATAAACTGAACAAGTCAACGGGTATTCCTTTATAGCTTGACTAACAAGGCTTTCTTATCTTCTGCTTGTCTCGCATTCCCTTTACAGTTTTTGCGATTTCTTGGCTGATTCGCAATTTGCTCAAGAAGGTGGCCTCTTATCTCAACTCGTGGATCACTTCTTCGTACATTGCCGTTGTCGTCCTCCATTATTCCCCCTTATCGGTATTTTGATGTTTAATCATTTCGTTTATTTCGTTTTTGAATTGCGTGTGGCGCTCACCCTGAGTGTTTAATAGTAAATTCTAGCCGGGGCAGATTATATGACCGGATGGATTGGACTACATTGTTGCGGTTGGACAGTCACCGTATCAAATCACATGTCTTCGTTTCCATTGCGCAGTTAACATTACAATTACAACGAAATCAGTTATATTTTTGATCTTGTATCCCTACAAGTAGCTGTTATTCCAAGTATGACTTACTGTGTGTCCCTGTTTTTCGGTTCTTATCATTTGTCTGTAAGTTTCGAAATACGTAATGAGATAATTTAAAAAAAAATGTTCATACTCAGATAATTTTGAATTTTACAATTTACAATTGGTTTTAAAATTAGGCCACGCCCACTTTCGCCCCCGAAAATCATTAAAAACGTTATATAAGCTATAGTCGTGATTTTCGGCTTAGGTAAATTTGTATCTACCTAATTTGAGGGTAATCGGATGATAAACATGGGATATATAAGCAATATGGTTGCAATTTTAAGGCAGACCCTAAAACGCTTCAGGCCGGGTCAGAAACTTTTTTGTTTTATAATATAATAATTTTTAATAATAATAATTTTAAATCATTTTTATAAGTAAATAAAACATTGAAGAAATATATTTCGACTGTAGTCAATGCACATATGCAGCAATTTAATTGGCTCACGTCAAAACAAGTGAGAAAGCTAAAGTCGAGTGTGACCGACTGTGAGATACCCGGTATCCAAAGCATTGTGCGTAAAATTAAATAGCACACGGACATGGAAAAAACAAAATGTTGACAAATGAAGACAAATGTTGCTAAAAACATGTCGACACAAATTCTGCAGCTGTACGCAGCTGCATTTCGAATTAATACTGCGCCCGAAAGCACGCCAACCTTTTTTGCTACTGGCTTTGTAGCCCCTTAGAAGAAGAAGAAGAAGCTTACACAGAAACTTTATTGTTTAATATCTTCCATGTTTATCATCCGATTTTACTCAAATTTTCAGATAACGTTCACAAATTCCTACTTATTTATTTTATCTTTAAGCCAAAAATTACGACTATAGCTTAAATAAAGTTTTTTACGATTTTCGGGGGCAGCCAAATTTTAAAACAAACTTGATCTGCGTGCAACAGATTCCAATGTTGTCACCAAATTTGGTAACTCTAGCTTTTACAGTCTCTGAGATCTATTTACCAACACGGACGGACAGACAGACGGGCAGACAGACAGACGGACATGGCTAGATGGACTCGGCTGGTGATGCTGATCAAGAATATATATACTTTATAGGGTCAGGACTTTTCCTTCTGCCTGTTACATACATTCTCGGTTGGCACTAACTTATAAAACTCTTGTACTATTTTTTGGTACCGGGTATCTTACAGTCGAGCATACTCGACTTTAGATTTGTTAGTTGATTTTCATTTTTTTTTTCAATTTAATGGTTAGTTCTAAGACAACCTTTTATACCTAAATATTTTTAAAACAATCTGTAGGTAGAATTGGTTCGATAACTATTTGCACGGTTCGCAGACTTAAGCCATAAAAGCGTGGTTCGATTAAAGACTCATTATATAGTGTTATTCTCCCATAATGAAACGCCTCTAACCGATTATTGCCTTATCTAGCTTGGCGGCAGATAAGATTTAAGCAAATACCAATTGGCCATTTATCAAGTCATCATACCACGTGCTATTCTTTATTTATATAATTTTTGGTTATCGTATTTGATTATGTTAATGTACGATTAACTTAGATTTATTTTAGCCAATTAGCGGTTTTTGACTTTACCATGGTTGGTTAGAATATCTGTTAAAATGTTTATAAAGAAACTGTGCTTTTTAGCGTTTACGCAAAATCTTATCAAGTGCATTCTTTTTATTTTCGGCAATTTTTCTTATCTACCAAAAGTTGACCTATATAAGCCATACAATAATCAATCGCAAAGAAATCAACAAACTTTATAAAAACTTGTTTAATTAGTTAAGAATTCTGAATTAATAAAGGACATTACTTGAATAAATAAATATAACTAAAAGATAAAATTTAGCCGTGTCCTTAATTTATAAGACTTTAATTTTAATATGGTCATCTTTAAGAATTTAAGTTAAGTTTTCTTAACCAACACCTGTTTATTTTTATACCCTGCGAGGGTATTATAATTTTGCCATGATATTTGCAACGCAGTGATGGAGGCATCTCCGACCCCATAAAGTATTTATATTTATTGATCAGCATCACCAGCCAAGTCGACCTAGCCATATCCGTCTGTCTGTCTGTCTGTCGGTTTCTACGCGAACTAGTCTCTAAGTTTTTGAGCTATCGAGCTGAAATTTTCAGCATGGTCTTATTTCTTAGCACGCATTATATATATTGAAACTGGCAAATTTGGACCACTATATTCGAATAGCTGTTATAGGAATGATGGCGAAATAAATGTAAAAAAAAATGTAACTTATTTGTTTTTCAACTTATTTCTTTAAATTTTACGGTTTTTGAATTACGGTTTTAGTTTTATTAAGATTTTTATAGTTTTAGTTTTATTTATTAACTATATCATATAGCTGCCATAGAAGCGATCGGTAGATTTATATGAAAATGTAAAATTCTAAATGTAAAATGTAAAAATTTGTACAAATTTTGATATTTATTAAACATTACCAAAATTGATCGATTTTCAAAGATCCAATTGCAGACAACTTCGGTTTACCGAAGATAGCTTTCTTTTTATTATTAAAGATCATTCTAAGTGCATGATCGGGCGGCGAATGTTAAGCTCGTAGTCCGTAAGATTAGGTTAGGATTTAAGGAGCGGAATTGGGGTCACGACATAAGTCCGCGCGACAAATCTCCGATCATACATTTTCCCCGCGGAGATTTGATGCGTCATATTTCCGCGCGACGATAAGACGCCGAACTCCGTGCGGAGATATGCCGTTTTGGAAACGACATATGTCCGCCCAGAATTTAGCGGAGATATGACGCCAAGCTCCGCGTGGAGATATGACGTTTCAAGAACGACATATTTCCAGGAATTTAGTGGAGATATGACGTCGAGCTTCGCACGATGGGCCCCAGCCGAAAACCAGTGTCAAAAGTTACTTTTTCATTATGCGCTGCGGAAAGTTAAAAATTCTTTCTCGTTATTAAAAAAAAAATTAATATCATGAAAAAATCTATATTCGTTTAAAAGGGGTTCATTTATAAAGCTGAAACACAAAAAATAAAAATAAACTGTTGAAAAAATTGTTTTTTTTTTAAATTTATTTATATGGAAGTACATACATGTATAAGAATAAGCTTATTTATTTAGCTATAATTAAATATAGCACGTATTGCCTCTTTTACAGGTTGTTTACAGCTTTGACATTTTGTATTTTCATTTATCTTGATGGAAATTTTCCTTTTCATGTTTGACAACAATCTTTTACCAGCATTCACCACAAAAAGAAACGTGGTTGCATGAGCGCAGTAAAAGAGATTTTCTGTTCGCAAACATACATAAAATAAAAATTACATAAATTGTGTTGGTTAGCAGTATCGGCGCTTATTTTACTTGTATGTACAGCCACAACAATGACCTAGCGCAGCAGCGCCTTTCATTGGGTTAGTGTAAACCATTCTTACACAAAAATGTAAATTTTTAGCTCAATTTAATTTTATCATAACTATAAAAATTGCTTTAACTAATTGGTATTCTAAATTCTGCCAGCATTTAAAATATCCAACTCTTACTCACAAAGTGACTTTTGACAACAATAAGGCTGTTGAGGCTCACTGTTCGCTGGTCTGTTTTATAAACAAAAATGTCCGCACACGTTCTTAAACGACATACCTCCGCGCGGAAATATACCGTTAAACTCCGCGCGAAGTTATGTCGTTTCAAAAACGACATATCTCCGCGCGGAGATATTACGCCAACGTCTGCGCGGGGAGATATGTCGCTATGCCGCGGAGCTATTAAATATTCTATAATATTTATACCGCAAATAATAAATAGTTATTTACTTATTCATCAAACACTAAATTGTTTGCTTATTTCTGTTGAAAGCCATAGCAAGAGCTGTAGTAGCAGTCGAATCTGACCGGACTTGATAAGTCATTCTGATTTATGCGTAGTACTGTGTAGTGGAAGATTTTCACGTTGACGATGCATCGTGATGGTTACATGGAA
>VNJO01004930.1:0-14565 GCA_008042535.1 Drosophila tani
TCCAAGAACATCGTAACGGTGGGCTGGGTGCCAGGGCATGAAGGCCATATAGGAAACGAGGTGGCAGACTCCCTGGCAAAACGCGGGGCGATGACACCACTAATCGGCCCTGAACCGTTCTGTGGACTTTCGAAAGGACACAAAAGAGAACTGCTCAGGAATTGGGAGGAAAAGGAGATAAGACGCCACGCCAAACAATTCCTCGTCCCTCAGATGTCGCGATCTAAGCGCATCATCAACCTAAAAAAGAGCGAAATTCGTACTCTAACAGGCTACCTAACGGGTCACTGTACCCTAAGGTATCACCTTAAGAAATTAAAACTTTCAGAAATCGACACTTGCAGATTCTGTGAGTTGGAGCCAGAAACATCAGAACATGTTCTATGTGAATGCCCCTCACTAATCAGACGTCGACTTCACCAACTAGGAGGTGAACTTATCCCCCCCTACAGGATTTGGGAACAGATAGACCCCGCCAAAGTGCTCTCCTTTATCAAAAGCCTAGGTGTAGAGGCTCTACCCTAATCCTACAGGCCGGCACAAAAGACCTAACATCTGGTCGTGGTGCAACAAGGCCTAGATAATAATAATAATAATAATAATATTGTTTATTTAGAAATTACTTTAAGAGAAAACCATGAATTTATGAATTTAATAGCCTTGTTGTTTTAAAAATAAGTTAAATAAAAAAACCACGAATGTAAAAACGCATTTCAATTGCTTATGTTTCCTTACACTGGTGTATCTGCAGTTGCAACTCGAATCATTCGAATTCAGCGCCTCAGTTTTCAGAGTTCTCACTTCATTCCATTCGTTTCTCTTTCTTTATTCTTTGTGCGGCTGAGTCGTACGTAAGCGAGTCAACTCATTCAATTCAGTTTGGCTTTGCTTCAACTCATTTTGAGCTTTGTGCATTTGAATGTGATTTTTTTGCCACTCATGCAGATGTCTAGTGCCGACCCCTCCCAGTCGGACCTTGTAGAACGGGTTGTACAACAAAACGCATCTGCAACGGTTCTATATGCCGCCAATTCTAGCTCGAAAATGGTCAGAACTATGATATAATACATATTAGATGTATGCAATAACAAGTGTTCTTTTGTTGGTATATTAGAAGCGAAGAAATTAGTTATAAAATAGAACTAAGAACTCATAAATATACGTTATTTTCGAATTAAATTACCCGAGCTCTTCCCGAACAGGCGGCTTTTTTTATAGCTTATATATTGCTATTAGAACGCATAAATACGCCTTATTTTGGAAACCAACATTTGTTGTTTTTTTTTGCTCTTCATAGAAGTGCAATCGTGGCTTCTCTTAGAACGCATAAATATGTATGTATTTTATCGGAAACCAACGTTTGTTGTTGTTTGCTGTTCTGTTTATCTTTCATATCACTGCGATCTTCGCTTCTCTTAGAACGTAAAAAGATGCATTATTTCGGAAACCAGCATTTGAAACGAAAATAAGAGAATAAAAATGGAATGGAAAAAACAAACAAATAAGAAGAGAGAATGAAAAAACACGCGCTTGACTTTTTCGTGTTCTTTGTTACTTGCTTCAGTTGTATTAAGAAATTTGCTTGACGCAGTTGTGAAATTAATTTTAATAAGTATGCAAGGTAATCAAAACATATCTATTATTACATAAGTTAATTCATTTCAGTTTCAGAAATATTAACAAAATAAGGTAAGCTATTGCCCTAATAACATAAATAATATATTACTTTTATTTTAGATCTGGTATGTACCATATACGTAAATATATAAAATAAAATATTTATTATTTCAGATTTCATTTCTTTATAGGTCATAATATGATAACATTTTTATTTCAGATAATATTTGCGATTTACGGTGAGTGTTTATTATATTACTTTCCCATTTATTCATTTTATAACTTTATTTAATTATTGCATTAAAAAACATTAATATTATACTGGAACACTGGACGATTAAATTAACCTATATATATTATGTGTACATTTTAAATTAAATAAAATACATGTTTTTAAATATATTTTTATTGTTGTTTTAATGGGTATTAATGCATTCTCACCGAACGGTTCTTTATGTATGTGTTCTTAATTGCTTTCTTCATAACAATTCTATAACTGTTATCAATGGGTCAATTGAAGCGGTATTTTGCATGAAAGATACATTCCTACAGAACCTTTACTGATGTGTGCATATTTTATAAACTAAAGTTGGAAGCGAACCCCGATGATGTATACAATAATATATATAATAATATATTGTATAAATATATAGATAATTATAATATACGTTATTTATTTGTTGCGAAAGAACTTTTGCAGCATACAAAAAAAAGAACAGTTGTTTCCTTGTTTCACCCCATATTAATCTGAAAGGAAGACCGCACATATTGAGAATGCATTCTTTACTCGCTGAGAACGCATATAAATGTACTTGCTGGAAGCGGCCAGGTCCGACTGGGCTGCTTTAGAGCGCACTCTGTCTCCAGGCTTAGGATGAGCTGTAACCTTGTTTGTTCGCAGATGTCAGTTATATCACTGTGCTTGAATTTTATATCGAGAACGTACATATCTATGCGCGGATTAAAGAAGAACACGATTTTACTATTAGTTTGAATGCATTTATTATTAATTTGTTTTCAAGTCCTTACATAAATGCAGCTGCGGTGAAAATAATAGTAGAATTTAGGGATTACACAAAATAAGAATATTATTAAGAAGCCAATATACAAAGATTTCGACAATTTTTCTGTATTGTAATATAAATTTACCCATAGCTTATATGACTGCTACATGATAAACTCATAGGATTTTTAGAAAAAAACTTTTTTTAAATCGTAAAAATATCTATATCCGAGTTGTGTGCGTATATGTTAAATAACAAAGAAGTTATGTTATTTCTTTAATATTATTTTCTTATTAGTTTTCCGATTGTTTCAATGTCAGCTATATGATATAGTCGTCCGATCCGCAGTACTTTTAGGGTATAAAGATAATGTTGTATGGATAGAAGCGACATTTTTAAGCTTAAATAAAAGAAAGTATGAATTAATTTATTTGCCTTTAAAAAACAAAATAAACAGGGGTGTCACAGAAATCTCTTCGAACCAAAAATCAACACTTCGGTAATAGTAATCAAGTTTTGTTGGTTTCGACTCACCCATACTATAAAAGACGGTTTTATAAAATATACATAGGTACATAGACATTTTTAGTAATAATAAATCTTTAAATTGTTTAAAATTAATAAACATTTTGTATTATCTGCATACTATATGTATGAACATATGTATTTACATTTACATAGCATTATATTTTAAATTAATCATTTTATAAACCGCCTCATGAAATGTTGCTGAAAACCAGTAAAGCTAACGTGCCTACGGTACAAAATTATTTTTCTGTAAATATGTATCTAAAAGTGGTATGCCAAGATTCATTAATGTAGCACAATCACTTGTTAAAAAAATAAATCACGAAATCTGCTGGTTGGCTGGGATGTACATACATACATACATATATGTATGTATCTTCCCTTGGACCAAGTATTTAATCTGTCACGTTTCAATAAAATATAAAACGGGAATAAAATAGTCTGGGAAATTATCAATAGAATCTGGATAAATATTTTGTGTGCGATATCTAATATAGTATCAAATAAAAACACCTCTTAACGAGGTGAGATTAAAGTGACGATGGCACATTCAACTCAAAAAATTTCTGATACCAAATTTTGTGACGATTAATAGTTATTTAAACAAAAATATATAAAAAGTTTTTAATTAGTTTCAAAATCGGCACGCTACTTGTTTTGCCTTTTTAAATTTTTCAGCCAAGTTTTCAGAAGTTTTTTAAATGACATATGTATACATATGTAGGTCTTGTTGTTATAAGTTTTTGTTTGAAACTCAAATGGGCAAAATTAACAAAAAAAATCATATAAGAAGTTAGCTATATGGGATCATTGCTAGTAATTTTGATGAGAAAGCGAATTTTCGGAGATGTGTTGTTCCCCGAAATATCTCAAGGGCTATACGGCCTGAAGTGACTATAAAAATCGTAAAAGTCATGAAAAATTAAAATCTTAAACATTTTTAATCATAAAAAAAAGTTAATTTTAATTCTAAATTCTTAATTATAATATTTAGAACAATTTTGTCAGGGCAAAGTAATTATCATATCAAAATACTTTTCCAACGACATATAGCACGTTTCTGTAATTTTAGTCGTTCAGAAGTTATGGGCGCGAGATATTTCCTGTTTTCCCGCCAAAGTAGTGGGAAAAACGCAAAAATTAGATAAAATTAAAAAAAAAAAATGTTAATGATTTCTTTTAAATTTAAATTATATTAAATTTTTTTGATGGTTTTAAATTTTATTGCATTGTTTACGTCTCTATATGACTCTACATTAATTTTTACATAAATGTTTGTATAGTGCATGTAAAAGGTTAGGTATATGGGATCTTTGCTACTAATTTTAATGAGTAATATCTCGAGAAAGCGAATTCTCCCAGATATGTGTCATATACCAAAAGTTGAGCAATCTCAAGGGCTATATGGCCTTGCGTGACTATCAAAATTGTTTGAGCCATTTTTAAAAAAACTTCAAAAACTTGAAAAAAAAATTAATTTTAATTATAAATTTTTAAATATTATATTTAGATAAATTATGTCAAGGCAAAGCTATTATCATTTCAAAATACCTTTCAAATGACATATATCACGTTTCTGTAGCTTTAGTCGTTTAGAAGTTATGGGCGCGGGAAATCAGGCTTTTTTAGTCGTAGAACAAAAAATGTTTAGCTCGAGCTTTTTAATAAAATAAAAGTGGTTCCAGGACTCTAAAACAAAAAAATCGACAGACAGACACACAAACAGAAAAACAACAGGAGAAACGTTTTCATTCATCAGGATCGATCAGGATGATCGAGGTGTCATTCGAAACGTATTTAAAGCTAGATCACAACAACATTAAAAATTTTGGGATTTTTGCTCCACCGGCACCAATACCTCCAATTTTAAAAATTTTCAATTTCGCATTTTTACTCTCATTTCTCCTAAACTATTCAGTTTTTGAAAAATCTTAGTATGCAGTTTCGAAGAGGCTTACAATACCTTTCGATCAAGATATAAATGGTTCTGATCGGACTATCGTAGCAGATTTTCAATTCTAAGCTGTATATAGTAGTCTCCTTGCGCACCACAGTCTCGGAGCTCATCGTCACTACGTGGACTGCCGTCCACAGTGATGTACGGAAATATTTGTCTGAAAAATAAGAACGCATACGATCCCAAGACCGTCGGAGATTACTGTGACACACCCTCATTTTTTATTTTATTATTTTAACAGCAACTGTGCAAACAAAATAGTTTTTTAAATAATGTATTCCAGTTAGAGCCAATAGTCAGAAAAACTAATTTCGCATTCCGTAATTGTGCGGATCGTCTATTAGAGCGTTACATGCTATAGTATATTATATACACAATATAATATTGATGTACATACATACATACATATGTATGTAAATGGTAAGCAATAATTTAGGTAATTTTAACTATTTATTCAAGCTAAATGATTCAACATATAATCTTTAATATTATGCTTAGGTTCATGTTTTTAACTCGAGTTGTACATAAACTTAACTAAGATGTACATATATTTAATCTAACCTAGAATCGAGGACTCTTACAAACAACTAAAAAATTATAAAAAATGTATTCCTTTAGGACAGAAAATATAAATAAGGCCAGAAACTGTAAATAAGGCCATTTGCAATATTCATTGATCTTATCTTACAATCTTATCTGAAAATTGCTTTTAGATAGTGAATTGTATTACACAGCGAGTGACGATTTCATGCTTATATTAAATTAAACTCATATATGTATGTACATACATACATACATATGTACATATGAAGGTGGGCTCCTGTTTTCAAATTTTTGTTTGTGTGACCGCCATATTTGTCATGGTTTTGTAAACCAAATATTCTATCGTTTTTACTGCTCAACAGAGTGTTAAAACTAAAATTCTTTCAATTGTTTGCCTTAAAGCCAAATAAAAGCAGACATTTTTTCATCGCTCCAAAAGGGCTGCTATTCCTTAAACAGTTTACATTCCATTGGTCCTAATGACTTTTATACTGCAGTTTCACCGTTAAAATAATAAAATTTAGCAGGTTTATTTATAATAACTTCTTAAATAATTGTAATGCCCACCGTTCATTTTATAAGTATTTTGAACTGATTGTTTAATTTACCAATAGTACGGCAGCCTTGGTAACCAAAACATAATTTGTTGTTGCTTAGGGCATACATACATATATGTACATATTTTATTTTTTAAATTAAATTGGGTAAATTTATGTTAGTTCGGCCCCTTCCAAAAAATGTAAAAAAAAAACATAGATAGGGGTGCTTTAACGTAAATTTGGGTTCAAAAATTATGTTGGGGACGCTCTTAGTTTAGTTACAATCCATCTTTAAAGTTTAGCCTAATTCCCATACAAAATGCGTAGCAAACACGCACACTAACAAATTATGAATACACAAATTCCAAGCGCCTGGCTGTGTGATCGTCGCGGTACAGTGGTCTGTGAAGCTTAACATTTTTGTTAAATTGTGCTTAGCGTAAATACTATATACGAGTATGTCGACATTTTGCACACTCTGAAAACATTTATGCGTGAAATATAAATAAAACAAAAATTTGACAACGTTAAATACGTAGTAATTAACGACTTTTCAATATTAAGACGTACATTTGAGTATACAAATTAGAAGAAGAAGAATTTTATAGTAAAGGACATACAGTTTGATGAGGTAAGAGAAGTTAGGTAGGTTATTTTGCACAGCTGATTTTTGATTTTGAGATTAAACGAAAATAAGGACTTGGAAGGTCCTTTATAATTTTATATATAATATCATCTTAAAATTGAAATACAAAAAAATGGAATTAAAAAGTCGTTAATTACTACGTATTTTACGATGTAAAATTTTTGTTTTATTTATATTTCACGCATAAACGTATTTAAAGTGTGCAAAGTGTCGACATATATAGTATTTACCACAATTTGACATAAATTTTAAGCTTCACAGGCCATTGTACCGCGACGAACACACAGACAGGCGCTTGGATTTTGTGTATTCATAATTTGTCACTGTGTGCGTGTTTGCGTAGCAACGGTTTCCAAGCGCATTTTGTATGGGAATTAAGCTAAACTTTAAAGATTTATTGTGACTAAACTAAGAGCGTCCCCAACATAATTTTTATACCCAAATGTACGTTGAAGCACCCCCTATCTATGTATCTATGTTTTTTTTTTTAATTTTTTGGAAGGGGCCGAACTAACAGAAATTTACCGGGAACTTTTCTTTTTATTTAAAAAATATAATCCAATTGAATGGTTAATACGTTTTAGTTTTCCTTGTTATTTCGTAAATTTACCCGTTTTAAAAATCGAAAGAAATTGAATTTTGTGTAATTTGGAGTCCGCCTGATATACATATGTATGTATGTTTTAACATATGTACATATGTATGTATGTATGCATAATCTTAGTTTCACTAAGAACTAAATAGAAAAGTCATATTTTGTTTTCCTCTTAAAGCTACGCACTCAGACTCGCGAAAGTGTATCTAAGCTGTGCGACAGAGCGAGAGGGTGACTGTTGACCTCTCGTTTGACTCAATGCTTAGGAACACTTTTCGTGTGTCAAGTACCTAGCAAAAGAATTCATTCTTAAGCTATAGTTCCTTTATTGATATATTTTTTAACACAAAATTATTTATTATTACTGGTTTTTGCTTTCTAAACAACATTGTATACATCATTAATGTAGCTGTTATGATAGTAGTGACTTGTCTGCTTACGTCAAAGTACAAGAAATGCCCGAACCCCAAGGTCAGCTGTATATGTATGTACATACAATGTACATGAATGTACCCTGCAGTACCAGTTGTCATCAATAGGCCACGGCTCCGGCTCTTGTTTAATCGTGTCAAAACCAACTCTATCGCTATAACTTCTCTCTTGTAAAATTATGTCATCGATGAAATGTTGATGAAATGTAGATGAATGTTGATGATGTTTGTATAGAATTTCATCGATGATTCATCAACAACAACAAAGTTTTTTTGGTGAATCGTTGATGAAACGTTGATGACAGGTACTGCAGGGTATGCTTCACTTGAAAGAGAAACTAAATATGTACATACATACATATATGTTCATACGAAAATATCTTGTTGATTAATGAAAGCTTCCTTACTTGGATGATAAAGTATAAGAAGGCATATTTTAATAAAATGTTGTTTAAATTTGTTTCGGAAGTTAACTGAGAGTTAACAGAAAAAATTTAAGGTCTGGGAATTAGAATCCTTCAGATTTTTTCCGAAAGTTAAAACTGAAACAAGGGCGGTTTCCTTTTTTTTAATTATTAAACTTTTGTAACATTAAATTTCTCAAGATATTATGAATATGGCTAAGAGACCCAGCAACATATTGTTTCTGCGGAATTCATATCTTTTTATTATACAAATTAAAAGTTGTTTTTATCTAGATTGCATTTTTACAATTTGTGTGCCTCTATTTTAAAAATGTAGGCTTGAAACTTTTCCAATCGTCTTTTAATATATGTAGTTGGGAAATCTCCGGGATTAGTAATCACTGTGGACGGACGTCCACGTCGATACGATGAGCACCGAGAATGTGCGCAACCGACTTATAAACACGCAGATTTAAAAATAAGCTTCTATGATCTTATCGTAAAACGAGAAAGAAAGCTAACTTCGGTAAACCGAAGTTGGTATACCCTTGCAGTCTGCAATTGGATCATTAAAAATTGAACCATTTTAGTAATGTTGAAAAAATATCGAATTTTGTAAATTGTACAGTTTTCATGTAGAATTTTACATTTTCATATAAATCGACCGATCGCTTCTATGGCAGCTATATGACACAGTTGTCCGATCTTAAAAAAATGAAAACCGTAATTCTAGAACCATAAGAAACTGCTATATCTCAAAATTTAAAGAAATACGTTTGAAAACAGAGAAATACATTTTTTTTTTACATTAATTTCTCCATCATTCCTTTGGCAGCTATAGGATATAGTAGTCTGATTTCGGCCCTTCCGACATACATATATACTGCGTGCTAAAGAAATAAGACTATGCTGAAAATTTGATCTTGATAGCTCAAAAACTGAGACTAGTTCGCGTAGAACTTTATGGGGTCGGATATGCCTCCTTCACTGCGTTGCAAATATCATGGAAAATTATAATACCCACTGCAAGGGTATAAAAGAGTGTATACACCGGTCAGAAACTAAACCTTAGAAGTTTTGCAGTGCTTTCTAGATGGTAAATTGCGGTCAATTTCCCTTCTATGGTAGCTTTTTTTTAAATTAAGCTATAGCTATATCTCGGTAGAAGCAAATATGTGTGAGAACAACAAAGTTAATACCTTTACAATTAATTATCCTTCCGATCGTTTCTGTGGCATTTATGTACTTCCAACTGATATACTACCTGATCTAGGATAAATGTTATTTGACAATTTTTATCTGGATAGCTCGAAAACTGAGAGACTAGTTTCCGAAGGATGGACAGACGGACAGAGGGCCGGCAGACGGGCGGACAGACGACATGACTCGACTGGTTATTGCTGATCATGAATACTCGTATATGTATGTATATTTACTTAATAAAGTGAAAATTACTCCTTCACAGCGTTGCAAAATTCTGACTAAATATTTAATACCTTTTGCAAGGATATACAAATTCAAAAATTATTGTATCAAAAAAGAAAAGATAAATTTAAGATCGATCAGTTCGAAGCCACGATAAGCGGGATGGTGACCAAAGGTTGCAGCTTTTTTTGTCAAATAACTATAATTTCTTTCATCCCATTTTACTCGAATTTTCAGAGTACGCTGTACTAGATTTATTACATATATATTTTTTTTTATAGAACTGAAGACTATAGCTTTGCGTGACCAAATTGTGAAGCGATCAAAAATGTTGTCACTAAATTTGGTGGCTCTGTCTATCTATCTGTAACATACATTGTCGGTGACCGACAATGTGACCCTTTGACCGTATGGGAACCGGCTGTACAAGCGACGCCCAATATAATTCACAGTTATAATTGTAAGATATAAATATACTAGTATTTTTTAAAGAATATTACTTTAAACACCTCAGAAATTATAACAGCAGATACCAATAGTTTTCTTGATAAAGTCCATTTTGGGAGAAATGTTAGCTAAAGGCTATAGGTCTAGGTATTATGCATAAGCGTCTTTGATGTTAATGCCTAAAAACTAGCGAGGAATGATTAAAAGACGCATAGCATCACATACGGGTGCTCTCAATGCCACAACCCACTGCGTCGCTAAATAGTAGTACGTGGGGAGGCGACGGATTACCGGAGCCGTTGCGGCTGCCTCTCCTCTGTCGACCACTATCGCCGCCGTAGAAGTTTTCATTTGCCTTTAATCAACTTGCTGGCGTGGTGCGCTTGAGCAGCTCATCGTCGTCCAACTGAGCCAAAGCGGCCGGAGAGCCAACGTCGACAGTGGTCACCCGATTCCCGCCATCTGCTGCTGACGGCAGCTTAATGAACTCGCTATCGGTGTGCACTGGCATAATGATGCAGACGAAGCTTTGTCCTGACTGTGAGTCCCGAGGATGCAGCGTCACCGGATTAAACTTATCGCTCTGGCCCTCCGTGTAGGTCTGCAGGCGCTGAAAGATCTCTGGATAGTGCTTGCGAAGCAGGACGCCGCGCCGGGACAGGATGTCCAGGATATTGCAGAGAATCAGCTCCCGGTTTCCGTGTAGAGATCGCTGGCCAGGGTTAAAAGTGAGGATGAGGATCTCAGTGGAATCAGGAACGGCCACAGACGACAGAGGTTGCTGCTGCTGCGTAAGCTCCTGTTGCTCCAGCGCGGCCAGCACCGCTTTACAAAGCTTCAGTTTGGCGCAGCGACTAACCAGTTGACGCTCCCATCGCACCGGTGCTTGTCCCATACCTGGCGCTTCGGACACTACGCATATGGCTACATAGATGAGCATCTTTGACTCAGGCTTATACTCTGTGCTGAGTTTAAGAAGTTCTGAGTACAGTTCCAGGCCCATCTCGGCGGGCATCAGTTCCGGCCAGCGCACATAGGAAGCCTCGCCCATGCCCTGAAACCCGTTCTTAATAAACCCTTCCGCCGCGTCGGCACTGCGAAAGAGCAACCGCACGACACCCCGTCCCTGCGAGAGGCTGCCCTTCCGAGCTAACAGGCTAAGGTGACGTTGCGAGTCGAGGTCGTCCTTGCAGGTGGCTAACACTTGGCGGCACAGGTTAGAGGCTCGCGAGTGCAGGCACGCCTTTCTATGCTTTTCCCAATGGGCTCGACGACACTCACGTGAACAGTATAGATGGGAACAATTGTGGCAAGACTTGAATAGCTTCTTGGCATCGCTGGGCGGGGCGCTCTGCTCGCATTTTGTGTTTCGACAGCGGATCTGTAGTCTGGACCCAGATCCCAGTCCTGATCCCAGCTCCCAGCTGAGCTCTTTGCTGCCATCTCTCTTAAACGTATGCTGATTTTTTGACTCTGACTCACCCAACGAGGCGCGCCGGCTCTCGCTGCTGGCATTTGACTTGGTACTTGCTTCTGCTCCAACAGACTGCGATTGCGACTGGGTATGGGAATTCGATTGGGGTCCCTGGGACAAATTCTTTTGCTGGGGGGAGTCACCCTCGCTGCGACGACGGAGTCGCTGCTGCTCAGACACAGAAAGCACCTCCAACTGTTGCCGACTAGCTGCGTCTGCTGCTGTGTGGAAGATATCAGATCGGAATAAGTAATTTTGACTTTCGGATTTGGGATATCAACAGTAACAAAAACCAAGACCTGGACTAATATATATACTTCGAGGGCTGAGGCTCATGCTTTGTACTTGGATTGAAGAGTAATTAGGGCTGCAAAGTCATGTCCTTTAGTTTATTTTTCTCAGTGTAATTTTAATGTTTATGTCACTAATGCTACATTCGAATGCTAAAATAAAAGTTAAGGGTAATATGTAATAGATTTTTTAACATTTATGTATATAACTTTTAAGCAATGGAACAAAAAGAAACAAGTAAGAAAGCCACAACCGAGCGTACTCGACCAAAGACATTATATCTACAAGATGATACACTTCTTTTGTACTTGAATTTTACTGGCGGGTCTAGGAGGAAAATAAAAATGTGATTGAAAGAGCGGTAGATATGTCGGATTCTATATTGACTTCAAAAATTTGTGTAGTTTTAAACGGAAGTTTCACTCCGTTGGCGTTTGCATCAAATTAACTTCAAGCATAAAAACGCAAATGCAAGGCGCCTGCTGAGCATGATATTTGTAGAATCTGTTTGGGTCAGAGACCCAAAGTTACCGCTTTTCAAAAACATATTTTGGCGCCAAAAGGATCTTTTCAGGAATAAATCGTTTACGGGGCCTGACCTCGGAGTTCTTAGAAAGCTTAATATGCTATTAACCAGCAAACAAATTTGTATGCTGCCCAAAAAGTTGTTAATACAATATTGTCATTTTATTTTGAATGTCACTTTTCGCTACCCAAAGCTTCGTTCATATTGCGGTGACAACGCGTTTGGAATAGTTCAGATCTTTTCCAGTTTTCACTCGGAAGTAGATTTGATAACATTTTCGGATTTCCCTTTAACATAGACAGATTTCCGTTGTTGATTTCATAATATTTCCTCTTGGTCCCTTTTATTCCTATTTACATTTACACATTGTGTTTTAAAATAATTAATTACTGTTCTTGCGAATCTGATTCCGCTAGCCAAATAGCAAGAGGAAAGTTTCCAATAGGTTTCGTTCGAAAGGTACCAGAGCGTTAACAGAAGACAATTCACTTCGAATCGAGCAAGTAGGCGATTAGCCGAGCACACTTCGTGCTGTTCTATATAATGTTGCATATAGGATTGCAATGCAGATGATTTACTGGTATACCACGTATAAAGGATTGTAATGCATATGCTTTACTCGCTGGTATACCACGTATATAGGATTTGTACAATTTCGTGGACTAGAAATTGCTAGCAGCTGCCACCGGCAGTTTATTGATAAGATTGAGACTGGTCACTGTCCATCTACCTAAACAAACTAAGGACTATCTGGACGACACAGGCCTGTGCACACATGTGTTACTTCGAGCCGTAAATGAATCCCACGATCGGTCACGTATTGCATGCAGACTTCGCGGGAATTAGTTATCTAAGTAGTTCACATATCTGTATCCAGCTGTTAATGTTTTGATAGGATAAACCATGTATCTGATAAATGTAACCCAGAGTAGACCTAAGTAAATACCCTTTGACCCGAGAACATGTATATAAACCCCGTGTCTTACTCAATAAAATTAGTACGAAAAGTTATCTTGACGTATTCACTTCTCCGCAGCCCAATTTGTACTGTACTTATTGCGGCGACTACTGCCACTGATAATGTACTTGAGGCAAGCAAAAAAAACAATTTCAGCACTAGGGTTTACTTTGAATCCAACAGGATTGTAATGCAGATTGAACAGACTGAAAATGGTTTTATATTTCTAGCAAAAGAAAAGATATTCCGCATACAAATTTATTAATATTTTATTATTTTTTACTAAGACTAAATGTTCGTTCATTGTTTTTCTTACGTGTTGATGCAGTTAAAGATGGGTTGAACGAAAGATACTACAATATTGGGGAGCGCTTAAAACCAAAATAATAATAAAATAAGACGGTAATACAGCACGAAGTGTTCTCGGCTAATCGCCTACTTGCTCGATTCGAAGAAGGCGATTTTGAAGGTATACTAGCAGAAAAGGCGGCCAAGCTTATGGAAAAGTAAAGCAAGTTGTAGTATGAATCAAACAAAAACACCTCTTAACGAGGTGAGATTAAAGTGACGATGGCACATTCAACTCCAAAAATTTCTGATACCAAATTTTGTGACGATAAATATTTATTTAAACAAAAATATTTAAAAAGTTTTTAATTAGAGTCAAAATCGGCACGCTGCCTATTTTGCCTTTTTAAATTTTTCAGCTAAGTGCCGATTTTGAAACTAATTAAAAACTTTTTAAATATTTTTGTTTAAATAAATATTTATCGTCACAAAATTTGGTATCAGAAATTTTTGGAGTTGAATGTGCCATCGTCACTTTAATCTCACCTCGTTAAGAGGTGTTTTTGTTTGATATCAGAAGTTTTTTAAATGACATATGTATGTACATACATAGGTCTTCCATTGTTGTTATAAGTTTTTGTTTGAAACTCAAATGGGAAGAATTAACAAACAAAATTCATATAAGAAGTTAGCTATATGGGATCATTGCTACTAATTTTAATGAGAAAGCAAATATTCTGAGATATGTGTTGTACTCCGAAATATCTTAAGGACTATACGGCCTGAAGTTACTATAAAAATCGTAAAAGGCATTAAAAAAAAATTTTAATCTTAAAACAAAAAATTATTTTAATTCTAAATTCTTAATTATAATATTTAGAACATTTTTGTC